>JAFFST010054247.1:119157-135409 GCA_022414735.1 Noturus placidus
TCTATAGCTGGACAGTTCAGCAGGGTCAAGGTCAGGTTTTTTAATCAGCGGTTTAATAACTGCGAATTTAAATGATTTAGGTACATAGCCACTGCTAAGGGAAGAATTGATTGTATTTAAAAGTGGTTCAATTATTCCATGACAAATCTGTTTAAAGAAAGATGTCGGTACAGGATCGAGTATGCAGGTTGATGAATTGGCTGAAGAGATTATTGAAGCTAGTTCGGTCTCTCTAAGAGGAGTAAAATATTCTAAACATTGATTTGATATTGATATATTATTATCTATAGGGCTAGTTATAATACTGTCTGATTTTAATTTATTAGCCTGAATTTCACATCTAATATTATCAACCTTATCAGTGAAAAATGTGATGAAATCTTCACTACTATGTCATGATTGAGTGTTTCTCTCTGTAGTGGATTTATTCCTAGTTAAATTTGCTACTGTGTTGAATAGAAATCTGGAATTGTTTGTATTATTGCTTGTATATCCAATGCTGTTTGAAATATTACCAATTTGGTTTGGAGCCATTTACGTTCTAATTGTCTAGTGGTTTGTTTTAAGGTACACATTTGATCATTATACCACGGTGCTAGTTTTATCTCTCTAATTGATTTTCTTTTGAGTGGAGCCACTCTCTCTAATGTGTAGCGGAGAGTTGACTCTAAGCTTATAGTCGCATTATCGAGGTCTATCGGATTGGACGGTGAACCAAATCTAATTGACGTTTCTGAGAGACTACTGTATTTATGAAGCTAGTTGCAGTAGCTGGTGTGAAGGTACGTTTTACACGGTAGCGAGGTGAGGTGGAAATATTGTGATCAATATGAATTAAAGACGAGATAAGATAATGGTCTGAGACAACTTCAGGCTGGGGAAGAACTTCAGGATTTTCTATATTTAATCCGTATGTTAATATGAGGTCAAGGGTTTGACCACCATTATGGGTTGGTCCGATTACGTTCTGCTTAACCCCTACTGAATCTAAGATGGATACAACCGCGATTCTCAGAGGGTCTTCAGAGTTATCAAAATGAATATTAAAATCACCGACGATTAAGGCCTTATCTACAGAAACAACCAGGTTCGAGATAAAGTCTGCAAATTCACTAAGGAATTCAGTGATTCACTAAGGAATTCACTAATGTCCCTGGGGGTCTGTAGATAATAATTAGAGTAATTGGCTTATTTTTTGTGGCTACATAAGTTATTTTTGTATAAAGAACTCCAAAAGAATTAAATTTATGGCTAGGTTTATGTGTGACGCCTAGATTTTGACTATGAATGAGTGTGACACCTCCTCCTCTACCAGTTAAACAAGGCTGGTGTACATAACTGTATCCAAGAGGACTGGCTTCATTTAATACTATATACTCGTTTGGTTTAATCCAAGTTTCTGTTAAACACATTAAATTACATTCCTGATCAGTAATGGTTTCATTAACAATAAGAGCCTTAGACGCAAGAGATCTAATGTTTAATAGTCCTAACTTCAGATTAAAGATGCTTTCTTACAGCCTGAGATGAAGCACTGCACACACAAGCCAATATGGGTGATATGGCACACTTGATGGTGAATTCTAGGCGTGGCATTGATGCCATTAAAAGATTGAGGGTTCAGGTCCTGAAAAATTGTTGATAGCAATTGTTCTGAGGGTACGCAGCACATGTTTCTAATCTTTGCTAATCAGAATGCTAGTGTGGGGTTTGGATGTGTGAGCACAAATTTCAATATGAATCCATGTCATGGGTTTTTGTAGGAACTTCAATTTAGTACTGCTTCAGCTTCATTTTGGCCAAATGAGTAGAAACATTTGGAACGTGATGTTTCTTTCAACTGGGGCCAACAAAACACTCCATCTAAGATAGAGGGCAGGGAATCGCCATATTCAACAGGATTCCTCACCATTGAATTCTTCTCGGATACCCTCTATGATACAGAAAAAACTAGCAAGCAACAACTATATGAAAGCAAATGACTCTGGTGGGACTCAAACCCACAACCTTTGAATAGCTCCAACACTTATCTTAGAAGTCCAATGCGCTATCCATTCCGCCACAGAGCCGCACTTGGCATGCTGTTCTGGTTTTTCATCTCAGGAGGGCACGCTGCATTACTGTTTATTAAAGAAGTGTTTTTCTATTGATTACACTTGAACTCTACATGCAACACATGTCTGAAAGAAAACACCTCTGGTAGGACCTGAACCCACAATCTTTTAATAGCATCAATGCCACGACTAGAATTCACCATCAAGTGTGCCACAGAACCCATATTGGCTTGCGTGTGCAGAGTTTCATCTCAGGCTGTAAGAAAGGCATAGCTCTTGTAGAAAAAAAGAGTGTTGTATCAGGCACTGAAGAGATTCAAACCCTGGATTTCTCGTTTCATTGACAGAATATTTAGCTTCCTTGCATAGCATCTCCATTTCCCCCCATATTCTAAAGTTTGTAATTACAAAAGAGTTCCTGCATTGTATATAGGTGATGTTTCATTGTACAGCTCGGCGCAACCATACTCAAGCCAACTAGAACGGCCAGAAACCTTTGGATGACTCTTGATGACAGCTTGACCTTTACAGACCACATCTCAACAACTGCACGGTCCTGTAGATTCATCCTGTATAACATCAAGAAAATCAGACCCTACCTCACTGAACAGGCAACACAGATACTAGTCCAGGCTCTTGTTATCTCAAAACTATATTACTGCAACTCACTACTTTCGGGCCTCCCAGCCAGCTCCATCAAACCCCTTCAGATGATTCAGAATGCTGCAGCACACCTCGTCTTCAACCATCCCAATAGAACCCATGTTACACCCCTCTTCATCTCCCTCCACTGGCTTCCTGTAGCTGCCTGCATTAAATTCAAGGCCTTGATGCTCACCTACAAGACCTTGTCTGGAACAGCACCCTCCTACCTCAACTCTCTCCTGAAGGCTTACGTTCCCTCATGCAATCTGTGATCGATTAGCAACCAACATTTAGTAGTTCCTACTCAGCATGGCGCAAGGTCCCTTTCCAGAACCTTCACACTAACTGTTCCTCAGTGGTGGAATGAGCTTCCAACCTCAATCCGGACTGCAGAATCTCTCACCATCTTCAAAAAACAGCTAAAGACCCATCTCTTCCGTGAACACCTAACCAACTCATAGAAGAAAGAAAAGAAAAAAAGAAAAAAAAATTGCACTTACACCTTGTCACGTCGCGAGACATAATGAAGATATGGTCGGATGCGAGTGCAGTTTGAACAGTTTTATTTAAGAGAGACACAGGCAGGTAAATCCACAAACGTATTCCATAAGAGTAATCCAGGAATATTCAAAAGGTCAGGCAATCGGTGAACAGGTATAAACCGGCATGGCAGGAATCTAGGTCATGGTCACGGAAAACACGGTAGATAAACGAAACAGCGAGAATAGCAAGAATCTGGGAGCGGAGAAACCTGCGTGAACTAAACTAACATGGACTATAACACAAAACATGAAACATGAAACATGGACTATGATAAGTATTTTCCAAACTCTATATCTACTATCTCTAATCTATCTAACTCAATATTCCATGCCGTGTGCTGGGAGGCACGCGGTATATATGTAGACATAATCAGCCTCTAAATCGCTAGCAGCTGAGGGTAACACAGACGCACGTGAAATCATAGCCCAGGACAGAAACATAAATAAATGCACGTTTTGAAATGTCTTGATTGTCAACAAAGAAAAGCAGGTGGTCACACACCTTGCTCAGCAGCACGCTCACATGCTTTACAGCGCGCTGCTTAAAGGGGAAGTCATGATAGAAAACTCCCCAAAGGCACTCTTCCCAACTCTTGACAGCTAGCCATACCTTTTCGATACAGGGGTCACGTTTCTGAGCAGTTTGAAGCTCAGCTGAACTGGATACATGATCAGTGAACTGGGCAAAACTGGGCATATGATCAGTGATTACTGTAGCAGCTTGAGAGAATGCTTTAGGAACTGCTGAAACGGATGCTCCTACGTGTTTAATGACACATGTCAAGGCACATCCACTTCGTGTGTGCCATGAAGCATTCTGGCAGAGAGCTCGTACTCCTGAAACAATGAGTCTGCGTCAACATTCTGCCGACCTGGTCTATACTTCAGACTACAGTTGTAGGTGGATTGGGCCGATAGCCAGCGATGACCAGTAGCATCCAGTTTTGCTGACGTCAGGATGTACGTCAGTGGATTGTTATCAGTTCTGACTTGTACAGTAGCCCCATAAAGGTAGTCGTGAAGTTTGTCAACAATTGCCCATTTGAGAGCTAAAAACTCCAGTTTGTGCGCTGGATAGTTTTTCTCAGATGGCGAGAGACTTCTGCTGATGAATGCAACTGGGCGTAAACCTTCATCATGTTGTTGGTATAAGACACCACCTAGCCCATCCAGGCTAGCATCCACATGCAATACATATGGCTTCTGTGGATCAGCAAACATTAACACAGGTGGTTTAGTGAGCCGGGTCTTGAGTTCTTGGAAGGCATTTTCACATTCCTCAGTCCACAGAGAGCCAAAGGGTTCCGAAGGCTTGAAGGCTTGAAGTAAGTCTTGTCAAATGGTTTGGCATTTGTACTCACTCTTGAAAAAGAGCAAGGAGGATAGCCTTGGAGAAGTCTATTGAGTAGGCAGCAGAGCTTTGAGAAGTCCTTCACAAAACAAGCGATAGTAGCCACAAAATCCAAGAAAGGATCTGAGTTCAGTCACAGTTTGGGGTCTTGTCCAAGAGATGACAGCCTTTATATTGGACAGGTCAGTTGCTATACCATCCTCTGACACCAAATATCCGATATAGTTGACAAAAGTCCGTCCAAACTGGCACTTGTCGAGTGATAATTTCAGACCTTCTTCTTTGAGCTGGTCAAGCACTTTGACCAGCCGCTCCTCGTGTTCTTCAAGTGTGTGTCCGAACACAATAATGTCATCCAGATACACTAGCTCCTCCAGAAAGTTCATGTCACCAACTAGGCACTCCATGACTCTTTGAAAAGTAGCTGGTGCTCCTGAAATCCCTTGGGGCATGTGTTTGAATCGGTAGAAGCCTAATGGACAAATAAAAGCAGTCTTCTCCTTGTCAGCCTCACTCATGGGTATTTGATAGTACCCACTCCGTAGGTCAAGGACACTGAACCATTTACTCCCAAACAAACAATGGAGAGCATGTTCAACCCTTGGGACTGTGTACTGATCTGGTACTGTTCTGAGATTAAGGGTTCTTTAGTCCACGCACATTTTTACTTTGCCGGACTTCTTGCATACGATTACAATGGGCGATGCTTAGGGACTACGCGCCTCCGAGATAATGCCCTTGACGTGTAGTTCCTGTAGGTCTTGGCGCAAATCCTTGAAATCAGCAGGTGGTAAGCGCCGTGATCTCTCTCGAAAGGGTCTTGCATCCTTCAGCCTGATCTCATGACTGGTGTTTTTGGAACAGCCTACATCCCATTCGTGACAAGAAAATACCTCTCTCCGTTTCATCATTCACAGAGATGCCGTCTTGCTTCTTCTGGCATAGGAGAGGCTCCAAAGTCAAAGGATGCTGGATCCAGTTCACTTCCTACTTCCTCAGCACACTGACCAGTAGGTAGAGGAACTGTGGTAACTGGGAAAATGTGGGCTAGTGGGGTTCCACGTTTCACAGAGACTTCCTTGGTTGAGAGGTTCTTGACCGTCATAGTAATGCACTTACTGGAAACCACTGTTGCAGGATAAACCTCAGGCCTCACCCACAACTCAGGTGAAAATGTGTCTGTAGGCTGATCTACCAGTGCTAGTTTGTCTGTGAAATCAGCAGGAAATTTGGGGATGCCAGTGACTTTAAACACCTGTCCTGGCTGCAAAATGATTGCCTTCCTCTGGGTAAACCATACAGTCCCATGCTTATTCACATCTTCTGGAGTGTCAGACTGCGTGAATGTCCCATAAGCTTCTCTGAGGTCGGGATGTTTTGTCAGAGTACTCATGAACTGTTCTCCTGCTTGCTATTTACAGTACTGAAACATCTTTTTCACCAACTTGGTGTTCGTCCACACCAGTATGGCAAGATCTTTATCTTTCTCATGGTCAGGGCATAATAAAGCCAAAGTGTCTATTGTCTGTGCTATTCCAATGACAGCAGATGAGAACTCAAGTTTTATGGACAGGTAACCATCGTATGGGTTCTGCTCAGTGCTTAAAGCCCATAGTTCCAGTTCATTGAGTGGATGGATAGGTATGTGTTTAAGGTAGGTGTCATAAAAGTTACTACATATATATATATACACACTTCTTAATTGCTATTATTATTATTATTATTACTATTATTATTAGTAGTAGTAGTAGTATATCACTACTACTACTACCACTACTACTAATAATAATTTGAAACCTTACTGTGAAAGTAAGGTTAAAATAAAGCTTTGAATTTGATTATAATAAACTGAAACATAAATGATGAACCATGGTTATAGCTATCTTTGTGTTCTCAGTTTGAATTTCAGTGACATGTAGCACACTATTAGTAACAGGATGGTGTACTAGAACGAGCAAAACAATAACCTTTTTAAAACTTGATTCTTTTTTATATATTTTTTTCTTTTTCCAAATGATCAATGTTATACTTTTTTTTTTCCATTCACTCAGCATTTATCCTGGTAGGTCTGGAGCCTGGTATCTCAGGAACACTGGGCTTTAAATGGTAACACAGCCTGGATGCACCCACATTCACACTTAGCACAATTTAGCATCCATACACAGTAACACAAGCTCTGGATCAACCCAGGACCATTCAGCTAAGCAGCAGTAACATGGTGGCACAACAGGTCATGTTGCTGGTTTAATCTTGAGCTCAGGTTCATGATTTCTTTCCAAAAACATGCCAGTAGGTGAACTGGCTACTTCAAATTGCTACATGAAGTGTGAATTAGGGTGTGTATCATGTGCTGGGATGTGTCCAGATTGTGTTCACACTTCATGACTAGAGTTCCTTTGAATAGGATAAAGCACGTTTACATCAGCATATTAGTTCACTTCAACAATGACTTAAAATATAAGCAAATGTATTAAAGACATGGTTCTTGTGTTGTGTGATGTTAGTTCGACATCCAGTGGCTCCAAACCGACGGAACAGCCCGGCTCTTCAGCACACAAACTCATCAAGAGTGTGGGATTTTGCCAGCAGATTGCGACATTTTTGTAAAATGGCGATGGACCTGACTGCATATTTAAATGGCCGCCAGGTGCCACTGCAGCTCCCAGTCTATGTTTAGCAGCATGAGAGGATGTTAACTGTTTCAGTTTCAACCCCTGTACCGGTGGGAAAAAGAATCGGCGTATATCCATTTCCCCCTCATACGAACTGACTGTGTGAGCTAGCATTATCTAGAGAAGAAGGAAAAATGTAAACTCTTTACATTTAAAACATTTGGCAGATGCTCTTATCCAGAGTGACTTATGTTGATCTAATTTACACAACTGAGCAGTTGAGTGTGCCTTTACATGTAGAGAAAAATATCACAAACAAAAGAACAAATTGATTATAGATGTAATGTAATTCTGCATGGAACAAAATGATAAAACTTTTATATAGGAATGGAAACTGCTGATCTCTTGGGAATTTCACACACAACAGTCTCTAGAGGTTACACAGAATGGAACGAAAAACAAAAAACATCCCGTGAGCAGCAGGGCTGTGGGCCGTACTACCTGGTTGATGAGAGAGGTCACAGGAGAACGGCCAGACAGGTACCAACTGACCATGATGAGAACAGGAATCTGACTCTACAGTGGGCACAGACTCACCCAAACTGTTGGATAAAAATCGGATGAACTGGTCTTGCATATGCATATGATTTACATCCATCCATCCATCCATCCATCTTCAACCGCTTACTCATTTTAGATTAAAAAAAAAACAATAAAAAAATATATATCCTGGAATAAAATCGTTAACCTGAGCTCAGGATCGCACCAACAACATGACTTGTTGTGCCACCATGCCACCCTGAATAATTAATTATCCAAAGTGAAAGGTTTTATAAGGTGGTGCAGTGGTTAGTGTTGCCGCTTCACTGCTGAATGGTCCTGGGTTTGATCCAACAGAGCTTGTGGTTTCTATTAGAGATGCACTGATGTATCGGCCGATAATTGGTGTCGGACGATCAAGGCTATTTTTCACACTATGGGCCTTCAGCTGATAGTTTAAATCGTCTGATGATCAGGGCTTATATCTTTGATTATATCTTGTCAATCAGATGGGGGCAGAAAAACACAGATTTTGTGGTGTGTGTAAAGATGTCTCTTGTGTGGAATGATGACAAAACTGCAGTTTGTAAGCTGTGCACTGCTAAAATTGTACACCAGAAGTGAGCAGCAGTGAAATGGGAGTTTCCGCGTCGAATCATTTATTATTTTTTGTTGCTGCGCTGTTCACACTGAATTAAAGGGTCAGTACACCGTTGAAAGATTTAAATGAAGATGAGTTGACAAAAAAGTCTATATTGCACAGAAAAATATATTTGTAGAGTAGTGTATTTCATATCCAGTTAATGTTATATATATGTATATATACATATATATAAATAAAGAGTTTATATTATATATTACCAGTTTGATGTCACTGATGAAATAGAAATGCTTTTGGTTGTAAATGGCGCACATCCACAGCGCTTTACACTGTGTCTCATTCACCCATTCACACACACTAACAGTAGCAGAGCTGCCATGCAGGGCGCCGCTTACTTGCCATTAGGAGCAACTTGGGGTTCAGTGTCTTTCCCAAGGACACTTCAGTCTGTGGAGTCACATGGGCAAGGAATCGAACCGCCAACCCTACGACTAGTGGACAACCCACTCTACCAACTGAGCCACCCCACAGTTTGTGGTGAGTGAATGTGAGTCTAACAGGAGGTTTTTAGAATTCAGTAAATGTTAATATGAATTAATAACATTCAATATGTTAAGAAATCTTAGTTTAATCTTCAAAATTTAGTTAATGTGTTAATGTTAAATTGAGTAATGTTTTCGGTTTGAGACCTCTTACTGTGAAACAACTTGTTGAAATTGAGAGAATAAAGTTTTTATTTGCATTTCCTTCAGAATTGTGGAATTAATTATTATCAATTTAAAAGAAGGCATAAAAGGCTGAACTATCGGTATCGGCATCACACTTTTCATAGTAAACCAAGCAAGATTTACGCAGAACTCAAAATGTAAACAACTTCATATTAATTTGCAAGTTGGTCATGGAGTGAGTTTGTTAATGTGGTCAATGTGGTTAATTAAAAAAATACATATTGCAATCAAGGCTCTAAATCACTGTGCTGGACAGGATAATAATCATAGTAGTGATAATTCATAATAGTGAATTTGGTTTGTTCTTGGTACAGGAAACATTACAGCTTTTACTGACACATTTTTAATCTACCATTTTGAGTGTTATTTAGAGTTATTAATAAAATGTGTTTGAGAAATATACATGTAATAATTTTTGATTAGTGATCATACAAACACAGATTCAATTTTGTATCCAGTTGAGCATTTGTTGTTCTTTAGAGACCTGAAGTAAGGCGCGGCTTGAACTGCGTGCTGAGCTGCTCCAGCGTATTTATTAGCTCGTTCTCTTCCTCAAAAGATGACCTGGTAAAGGCCAGAGGCAGGTGTGTGGCCACTGGTGTTCTGTCTGAAGTGAGAGAAATGTTGCACCCATAATAAATTATTTTTCTCCATCAAGACAATATTGGGTAAGGTATACACTGCATGGTGTGTAAAGTTGGTTTTACACTGCACAATTTTCAGATTAGTTTATCTGAAATGTTGTAAAATAAACATTTGTTCCTGAGTTGACATCAGGTGAACTCACCGATTTAGTGCTACTGCAACCATAGGTAACTGTACTAGTTTGAGAAATCTCAAGATTGAGAGTGACGCTGTTCTTAAAGCCACCAATTGGAGCATGGAAACTCATGATGCGGCTACAAATATGGTAAAGCACAGGAAAAAAGTCTCCTTATTACCTCAAGCTCAAGTTGAAGAATGTTTGGGTTTATGTGAGCCCAGATCACGCTGATTGATGATATAAAGAGAATGTAGTCATTTTATTTAATAGACGATCTTCATTGTGAAATCTGACATGGAGAAAACATTATCGCAAGATGTTATCCGAATTTGGCCAAGATTTTATTGAGATAATCTCCTACAGTTTGACTATTTTTGACGATTGTTTTTAAGTAATAATCTTAAAAGAAATCACACTGTCTGAAACTGGTTTAAGATGTATGCTTGTCTGAAGGTTCACAAAGCCATATAATAATGACATTTTGGCTTTAGTTCTCTAATGTGGATACGTAAATGGGCAAATTAAATAACAGCAAAAAATGTTATTTAAAACTTTTAACTCCCCAAGTGTACAGATTAGGTTCACACTTAAAAGAGAATTGATATACTGCTATAAATAACTTTTTTGTACATGATTTCATTTCATTTGATGCATTTCTGAACAATCTAGGTGGAACATTATTTGCAGCTGAATTATGAATTATTAGTTATGAAGCTGTTGTTTGCAAGTTGCATAGACTTAAATACTGCTCATTTTTGTCCACGATCCCACAACCCCTTACACACAATCTCTGACTCTGCACTGAAAATGAATGGTTGTGAAATATAAAAAGATGAACTACCGTTCAGTGTGCAGGTATGGTGTGTGTTAGGAGCATGTGATATCGGAATTAAATACGCTAAAAAATATTTTTTACACAGCTTATACATAGTTTCAGATAATACATTCTCATGCATTAAGAATGAACTAAATAGAAAAAACATTTGCTCACCTTGGAAGAAGAGGCCACTGGGATGTTTCACAGCCGCATCAGACACAGCTAACCACACCACAGTGTCGGCTCCTTGTGCTTCTGTGCGTAATCTGTTCTTCATTTTGGCGTGAAAATCCGGCATGGATGACTGCACCGCTACACAGTCAAAAGAACTGAGTGAGTGCTTGTGTGCGCCAATCAGCTTAATGTTTTATTATATTTATTGTATATTTGTGTTTCATCAGCACTTCTGTCCTGTAGTGTTAATTTTTTTTCCTGTGGTTTTTGTGGTCAGAAATTCAATTACTAAGATCCCAAACATAACATACTTTCTCCCACTCTCTCTCTCTCATACACACACACACACCTGGCGTGTCGGCCCAGCCTGGGTGCATGGATGAGAAATGAATCTCTTTGTGCTGATGCGCCAAAACTTCTGTCATTATCACCTGCTGCCTCTGGTTACAGGAAAAAAAAAAAACATGATGTAAAATGATAAATGACAACACACAACAAGAGAGCAGAGATCATCCTTCATTAACAGCAGTCCAGAGCAGCTCATACAACAGTGGATTAATGGCAGCAAGAAAGAGTTTCTCTTAACCGCAGCGTTAGTAATATCAAACTGCAAAGGTGGCATCAATAAACCATGATTAATGTTAAGTAAGTTATTTAACACATGTATTAAATTATATTTGTCTAAATGTTAACTATACCAGTCATTTTTGTTTATTCAATTCATGACTGAAAATCCACATAAATTAACATGGTTAATGCATGGTTCTAAATGTTGATAACATACTGAACTCTTGTCTCGATGTGTAAATATTAAAACTGAACATATTATGTAAATACTTTCAGACTCAGTTCTGATTTTTTCCAGTTAACAACCACAAACATGTTAATTAAGGTGATGATTATTTGGCTTATTTGGTTTACCTTACATATGTAAAGTGTTATGTACACTAGTGCTATGTATGTAAGGTGTATGTAAAATATAATGCAGTGTTACAGTACCAACAAGTGTTAGTCATTAAGCAGTGCTACAAACAACACTGGGTGTTTAGTTTAGGGGTAGTGGTAGCCCAGTGGTTAAGCAGTTGGACTTCCGATCGTAAGGTCATGAGCCCTTGAGCAAGGCCCTTAACCCTCAACTGCTCTGTTGTATAAATGAGATAAATGCTAACTGCTCTGGATATGTGTCCGTCAAATGCCGTAAATGTAGTGCCGGCATGTAATGCTATTTTAATTAAAGACATATCGTTTCAACAACCTTCTGATTTATCTTGTTTAATGTAAGTGATATACGTGTGTATACCTTGTTCTGTGCGTAAGCCATGGTTCCATCAAATGTGCCTTTTTCAAACTGCAGATCATCAAGGTTGAGTTTCTGAACCAGCATTCCTCCTGATGATATAGTGATCTAATAAACAATTGGACATTGATGAGTGTAAATGGACTCTAAACTAACATCAAATAGCATATACTCAAAAAAATAAAACTGAAATAACTTTGGAAACTAGTTGCATGTAGAACTCAAGTAAGAAATGTTTAAATATTTCATCATCTCGATCATGGATAAGCTAAATTTATCATGTTGGGATACTTGGCTACTTAATTTTAAGACTGTTTGGGACATAAAATTTAAATGATTTTATTTATTTATTTTTGGGATTTTTTCCCTAATTTAGTCAAGGCTAATTCACACTCATCAGACAGCTCTCCTCTACCACACAATAGGTACTGTAACAACCAGGGAGGGTGAAGGATATCACATCCTTCCTCCGAGG
This sequence comes from Noturus placidus, assembly GCA_022414735.1. NCBI lineage: Eukaryota > Metazoa > Chordata > Actinopteri > Siluriformes > Ictaluridae > Noturus > Noturus placidus. Next base: position 131,757 of record JAFFST010054247.1, read on the forward strand.
CACGTGAAGTCAGCATCTTTTCAAACTGTTTCTCATGCAACGTCAAGGAACAGCGTAACACACTTCGCCCACTTCCTAATGTATGAGCTCACACGTGGCCATGAGTGGCTAGTGTTGATGTGATTGTTAGACAGCATGGCCAGTTTTGCTCTCTCATTGGGATTCAAACTCATGATCTCCAGATGATAGTGACTTTTCTGTTGTGTCACTCGGGAGCCCCAAATTATTATTTTTGTGCACATTTTTGTGTTATTTGCCTTAAACTTAATACTAACATGTACAATAAAATGTTAAATTTAAACCTAGTTATCTAACTGTAATCTGGGTATTTAACTTTAATTTAGATATAGGAACATTTGGCTAATTTTTTATTAGATTTTTAGTTATTTAGTTAACATGTAACTGCTTTTAGAAGTTTTACAAGTGTGTTAAGTGTGTCAAATTATATATAGATTAGCTTATCCATAACAAAGATGATCAAATATTGAATATTTCTTAATAAAATGTAAGTACATCTACATAACACAGTTACACTACATTTTATAAGTATACAATATTGGATGTATACAAGATTAAAGGTTAAACTAAGCATATCCTTAAATGCATTATTTAAAAGACTGAACTGCATATAAATTGATACATATGTACCATAAAATATTGCATGCTTGTGAAATGTGTCACAAACAGTTAAGTAAGGGATTGTGCTAAAGCACACATAGAACTAATAAAATGTAAAAATAGCTATTTTAAATAGGGGTATGTAATTGAATAAGTAATAGTTATTCTTTTGTACACTCTATAACTTCTTTAACACAGCAATTCAAACAATTACAATCTGTAAAATTGAGACTTTAGACTGAAATTCTGAAACACACTCACCACTCTTGGGTCCTGGGACTTTTTAAGCTCAGGAATCAGCGCTGTGGTCAGGATGAATGTTCCTGTGGCAAGAATATTAATTAGAAAAAGTCCACATAGAAGCCATTTCATTTTGTACTGTTTATTTCTAATCTATTGACCTTGCTACCATGTTAATTACACCATTCACAACTTTCAAGAATGGTTCAGACTTAGGCCAGCCAACAGAAATGTGTTCACCCTATCGTCAAAACCTGATGAACCCACAGTCATCTGTGACCACGAGCAAACAGAGTAAACCTGGCTGTGCTCTTTGAGTAGGAGGTGCCTGTTCTCTGCTCCCTGTCAATCATAGAGAGACGAGCCAACTGTGGACATCTGTGAGCTCATGTACGGTATGTAGAAAAGGGCAGATAACCCTTTCCTCCTTCACATGTCTCGGAGGAAGCCTGTGATAGCCTGGACCTTCCACAGGTGGTAGGTGTTGTATGATGGGAAGAGCTGGCTGGTGGGACGGAAATGGTAGGTGACCCAATTGGGGAGAAAATGGGAGAAAATCCTTTCACCACTACCTGTGAATCACTACCTGAATCATTACCTGAAATACCAATGAACTAATAGAGATATGTCACAGGCAGCTATCATACCAAGCCTTGTATGATATCACCATACCCATAACCCAGTAAAACAGCAACTAAGACAGAGCTTACATGTAAAAAAAAGTGGGACTGTATCCCAGCAGCACCCAAATGGAGACCATTCATCTCCCTAAAACTTCATGCAGAGGAGAATAAAAATGATGCTTACAATGATGATACTTTTCATCTAGCTATTATATTCAAATTCTAGGTTTGTTATTGCAGTAATTATGCTCTATTTTATAGTCATGGTGCTCTCAAAAGTGCTCTCTGAAATCCACCAGTGCTATGGGATCTAAGCAGCCATTTTGGCCTAAAAATGTATCTAAAAAATAAAGTAAACTTTTGTATCGTGCCATATGCTTTAATGTCTGGACTGCACAATAAATGAATACATGAATGCTGCATTATTTTACCTGTTTCATAGTGGTCACTTTGTTTATAGTATAATGAGTATGATCATTGAACATTCAAAATAAAAAGGAGCATTATATCACCAGGTCCATAAGTACAAAGATATCAGTGTTGTATCATGTACTGTATATTTTCTAAACTAGACACAATATTATTACTTCTTAAATGTCAGAATTATTACTAATTAACCTAGAAACCTTTTTTTTCTTACCAAGTGTGTTGGTGGCAAAGTTTTTCTCCAAGCCATCCTCCGTCAACTCTCGCTGATTCACCATACATCCAGCGTTGTTGATCTGTACGTGCATAATAAACAATTTTAACTATACACCGTCATTTTGCTGTCATTTCTTGTAGGGTGCGAGGATTTCCTCCCCCATACTAAAGGCATGCATGGTAGGTTGATTGGCATCTCTCTCTCTCTCTCTCTCTCTCTCTCTCTCTATATATATATATATATGTGTGTGTATATATATATATATATATATATATATATATATATATATATATATCAGGGATATCTCTGCATCACACACAGGAGCAAACTGAACACACTCACCAGCACGTGCACTCTATGGTTCTGAGTGAATGAGTTGGCAAACTCCCACAATCTTCTGGGGCTTGACATGTCCACAATATGCACATGCACATTCTGGAAAAATCAGTACAAATAGGTTAATTAGTAAGGCCACTTTTTAAAAAAAGCTGGTTCGCTTAATGTTGCTTTTGTGCAAATTCTCATCTGGAAACAAAAAAAGAAATCAAACACTATATCTGTAATGTAAAAGCGTGTCAAAATAAAAGATGTGATAAAGTCTCCCAAGGATACGTCCCAAATTAGCGTCAGAACAGTACACTATACTAGATTATTTAAGAATTTACCAGCCACAATGAAGCTTTTCTAGCTTCCCACTTCCACATTTCCTTAAAATATCCTTAAAATATTGAATGAAAATGCACAATTCACTCTTTAATCATGCTGCTAAATATTGGGATGGACACCTACCCTTTGGTATGACAAGAAAGAATCAATGCAATGGTCTTAAGAATAAAAACATTTACCTCATTTTTGCTGATCTCGACAATGTGCTTCCTCGCCTCGTCTGCACGATCTTTATTCCGACATACCAGGTGCACTGTACCACCTAAGAGATTAACAACACAGGGAAATACATCATACCTCATACAGTGGTGTGAAAAAGTGTTTGCCCCCTTCCTCATTTCCTGTTCCTTTGCATGTTTGTCACACTTAAGTGTTTCGGAACATCAAACCAATTTAAACAATAGTCAAGGACAACACAAGTAAACACAAAATGCAATTTGTAAATGAAGGTGTTTATTATTAAAGGTGAAAAAAAATCCAAACCATCATGGCCCTGTGTGAAAAAGTGATTGCCCCCTAAACCTAATAACTGGTTGGGCCACCCTTAGCAGCAACAACTGCAACCAAGCGTTTGCGATAACGTGCAATGAGGCTTTTACAGCATCCTGGAGGAATTTTGGCCCACTCATCTTTGCAGAATTGTCCTAATTCAGTTACATTAGAGGGTTTCGAGCATGAACGGCCTTTTTAAGGTCATACCATAACATCTCAATAGGATTCAGTGTCAGGACTTTGGCTAGGCCACTCCAAAGTCTTCATTTTGTTTTTCTTCAGCCATTCGGTGGTGGACTTGCTGGCGTGTTTAGGATCATTGTCCTGCTGCAGAATCCAAGTTCGTTTCAGCTTGAGTACACGAACAGATG
>JAFFST010054247.1:147771-159619 GCA_022414735.1 Noturus placidus
GCTGGTGTACATAGCTGTATCCAGGAGGACTGGCTTCATTTAATGCTATATACTCGTTTGGCTTAATCCAGGTTTCTGTTAAACACATTAAATGATATTCTTGATCAGTAATAGTTTCATTAACAATAAGAGCCTTAGACACAAGAGATCTAATGTTTAATAATCCTAACTTCAGATTAGAAATGCTGGATTTACTTTCACTGTGATTTAATTTTTATGTTTATTAAGTTGCTAAAACAGACTTTCTGAATTTTTCTATGTTTTGTAACTTACAAAATTGAAGCTAGTACTGTCTTGCAAAGTAGCTCGGTCCATGAAACAGCTTTACAGACAGCAGACTATAAAAAGAAAGGAATATGGAGTTTGTGTGGTACAGGATGTTTGCACATGGTGTAGGTTGCGGGACCCTAAACATAATTTTGCTTAGGACGGAGTATCACCTGGAGGACCTAATTCAGAGTTGTTTGGGGGCACTGGTGAGGGCTGACATGGAAAATAAAAATAAAATATCAAGATGACTGTATCAGACTTATCAACCTGTACTAACAATAATATGTTTAATTTATATAGCGCCTTTCCAGAGCTCAAGCATGCTTTACAATAGCAATACAATAATACATAAGCAATGGACAATCATGGACAAACACAAAATGTGAAAAACAATGAATAATCTATCACAAAAAATAAAAAACATAGTAGAGATAGTACATTCACTAAGAGCAGAATGCATATCAACACACTATTACAAATAACACTGAGAAAACAATATGTTTTAAGTTGAGATTTGAACTCTGAGATGGTTATGATGCAGCAAAGAGTCAGAGGAATTGAATTCCAGATCTTGGGTGCTACAACACTGAAAGACCTGCCACCCATAGTAGAGGGGAACAAGATCTAAGGACAGTGAGGAGTCCAGGCCCAGAGGATCTGACAGAGCGGGTTGAGTTGTAGAGGAGAAGCAGTTCACTAAGATAGCGAGGTGCCAAACCGTGAACTAATTTAAATGGAAGCAAGATTATTATATATTTAATGCGAAATGAAACCGGTAGCTAGGTATGTGTAAGAAGTCTAGTATCATGACAGATAGTATCAAATGCAGAACTAAGATCAAGTAATACAAAAATAAAAAGCAAACCAGAATTTCTAGAAAGTAACAGGTCATCGACATCCCTTAAGAGGGCAAATTCAGTACTATGGTGTGGATGAAAGCCAGATTGAAAGATGTCAGAGGGATTGTTTTGAGCAAGGAACAATTAGAGCTGGGAGGCAACAGTACTTTCCAGTATTTTGTAATTGAACAGTAAGTTAGAGATAGGATTAGAACGAACAGTAGGGTCCAAGATAATTTTTTTTTAAAGAACTGGAGTCACTGCCGCAGTTTTAAGTGGTAGAGGGAGAGAAGCAGAAGCTAAAGATCTGTTTATGAAGTGAGAAATAGGTGCAGAAAGGACAGAATGACAACATTTGAGGAGAAGTTTAGGAGCAGGATCAAGGTGGAAAGACGAAGAACTGGATTTCAGTATTAGGTCACTGACAGAAGAGGGGTTCGTAGGAGTAAATCTAGACAATTGTTGATGAGTGGTCAGGCAGAAAAGTAAAATCTGAGGCCTTGCCCCAAAAGCACTGGCAGACAGCACTAAACTTTTCCTGCTAATAATTCAGGAAAGAGCAACAGAGCACTCAAGATGCATGAACATCATGAGCTGGAGGTGGGATGAGCTTATTTATTGTGTCAAACAGAACCTTAGGCCTATGGTTGCTTTATTGATCATTGTAGATGACCGCGCACAGTTCAGAGAAGTTTTGTATGTGCTGAGGTGATCAATGAGAGCTAGATGGTAAACAGTAAGGCAAGTTTTCCTAGAAAGCCACTCAAGCTGTCTACCAATGACTTTTAAGGTATATACCAGGGGGAAGTGTGTGAGGAGGGGACAGGCCTAGTCTTAATAGGAGCGTGCTTATGCAAAATATCAGACATAGAGTAGTATATTTAGAGTATCATTGACAGACAGGAGATATCAAAAACCTCTGAAATTGTAGAGGAAACTATAGAAGCAGAGAGTAAAGTGCCATCGACAGATTTAAAGTCCTCATAGGAAATTGTTGTGTTACTGCATTTCTGTGCAAAATTTAGCAAAAGACATCTGCAAAATGTACCAAAAGAGCTGACTTATTTTTCATAATAAAAAGAAGCAGATGAGGGTTGCACTGGGGTTTTGAACACTTTAATATTAACTGACACTGTCTGGAGAAGATGTAAAGAGCTTAAGGGTGTTGTTATATACAGTATATTGTATTTCATCAATATAGAGCCTTCCTGACCTGCATTCATCTACACATACATCACACAGACATAACCATTACAGAAATACACATACATTATATACATTACAGACATAAAGAAAAGTGACCAATTAAAACCAACATGAAGTGTTCTAGGCCACCATGAGTCAACAGAACAGCTTTTAAATCCAACCTTAAAAAATAAAATTCTGTTTTTTTTAATGTGACATTTTTTCTATGAATACACAGTATTCAGTCATGTGCAGATAGAAAAGACTATAAAAGAGTTTCATGAAATTTCAAGGATTCCCCATGGTATTACAAGAAAACAATAGCATACATTTCAAGAATGCTATACACTGAGTAGCATTACATGACTTTTTATTTTTATTATTATTTCCTCATTTCATCTCCTGGCAGCTCTTCTCATTTGGAATCGGGTGCACTTAGGACAGGCTTCATCTCGGAAACATGAAGTGTGGAAACAAGCTCTACATGCTAAAGGGAGGGGGAAGGGTGAGAAAGCATGAGTTTCAGAACTTTTAAAATAACTTGTTTGGTTAAAAAATACCCACTTATCTGAAATACACTCAATGAACACTTTATTAGGAACACTTGTACACCTACTCATTCATGCTATTATGAAATCAGCCAATCATATGGCAGCAGTGTACAGTAGTGTCATTGATGGACATTTGTGAAGCAGACACTGTTAATTGACCCTCACTCTCACTCAGGAAAACTTGAGTGACTATCATCCTCAAGAAGGAGCAATATCAACACTTTTGAATGGTTATCCTTCTCCACAGAACAATGGGGTATCAGCATGTGTCAGCATGCAATGCAAACACTGCCCATGAAATGCACTGAGATGTGCAACAGGAAGTGTTACAAACACTCTTGACAACTTTGATATATGGCCTCCACTAGTTCCTAAAAGAAACTCCCCTTGTGGTTTGAACATAAGGAACTAGAATGGTAGTGCTATTACATCTTGGTAACTCAGCATAATGTAGTGTGGAACTTTTATAGGCAACACACATGTGACGTCATGGTCACAAACTTTGCGATTACTCATTTAGGAATTGATTGCAGGGGAAATCCCCAACTAATTCTGATGTATAGTTCCATGGTGGTCCTCCACTTAGTTGTAGAATCATAGTTTCATTATGCTTTTTATTACACCTCAGCATTTTCTCTTGATCACCATTATAAAGGGAATTCCTTTATTATCGGAAGAGAAGTTTGTTAGGTTGTAGGAACAGAATATACCCAGAAGGCATTGAGTTAAACTGACACAATGTGGAAAAAAATGGTTGATGAAGAAAAATAAGAATGACTTTGTTCAACTATGAGTTATTTTTAAAACAATGCAATATGCCTAGTGATGTGATGTCACTGGGGTTGGTGTGGTATAAGAACTTAATTTAAGTACTTAAATGATCACATTTTATTAAAAAAAATATTGTCTGTTTTTCTTACTATATTACCTCCAAACAGAGTTTTTAGACTGATTATATTCTTAGTCTGTAACATAGTGGACTAGTATTAGGGTGGATTTATTGATAGAGACTTCAAAGCACTTCTATAAGTTGTTCTGGATAAGTGTGTGTCAAAAGTAAATGTAAATGGGTCCTAAAAGTAAATGTAAAGGTTTCATTGGGTTAGTGGGAAGTTACCATGGCAGCGTGTGCAGATGTCTGTTTGGTAGGGGAAGAGAACATCCTTTCCACGGCAGAACTCACAGATAAAGCCTTTGGCCTGGCACAGCTAGAGATAGTGTGAGAGTGTGTGTGTGTGTGTGTGTGAGAGAGAGAGAGAGAGAGAGAGAGAGAGACTTGACTTTAAAAAGGTCCTTTAATATCAAAAGTTAAAAATTTTCCATAATAGGAGGTACATAACGTTTGTTTAGTATCTTCAGCACATTACATGATTACTCAAAAATAATATATATATAAAAAATTATAATAAATAAATAAACTAAAAATAATACATTTCAGATTTCTATTATGATCAACATCACAAATACATTGTTATACACCCCATTTGCATTTAAATGATTCAAGATTTGTTTCTATATTCATCTGTTCCTAAAAAGTCTCCTAGATATTTAAACCCTGCCCTTCCACATTGCAACCCACCAGGAAGTGATGGCTTTAAACTGCTTGACCACACCACATGGCATCGCTCTTAAGCCAGTTGACTTTTGCAGATGATGCTTTTCCATAACACTCCAGAGCATGTTTTACCACCTTAACATCACCATCACCTCTAATTAGAACTGTGATATCCGCATATGCAGATAATTTGGTGGATTGTTGAGATTGTCGATTTGTAGACCTGTTAATTATTTCCTGAGCTTATATAGTAGGGGTTTTATAATTATGCTGTAAAGTTGGCCCGACAGGGGACAGCCCTGCCTGATACCCTTCTGAGCCTTCACAGCAGTATTTAGGATACCGGCCACTTTTTTTCATCAATGTAGCTTCAGGGCCTTATTATTGAGAATTTTCACCAAAACCCTTTAAAGTGTTAAAAAGAAAAACATGTTCGACCCAGTCAAAAGCTTTCTCCTGATCTAATGATAAAAACCCAATATCAATCTTGTTGTTATAGGCATAGTCATACAAGTCCCTTACCAGATGCAGATTATCTGTAATAGATCTGTCCTTTATACAATATGATTGGTACACAAAACTGCTACAGGTCTCCAGTTCTTTAAGTGTCAGGTTCCCTTTTCTGGGAAGCAGTGTTAAAATTGCACGCTGGAAGCTCTTGGGAAGATCTTTTACAGTGATGCTTTTTTGAAGAATTTCGAGATAGTCATATCCGTGAACAGGCCAAAAGGCCTTGTAGAATTCAGCAGGCAGTCCGTCTATTCCAGGGGGCTCGGCCTACAGAGAGTCCCATTACCGCGGCTGTGACTTCTTCATAGGTTAGTCCAGTCTCTAATGAGTTTTTCTGCTCTGACGATAGCGCTGGAAGGTTGCAAAGCAATTAATTCCTACAATGTTTGTTTGTATTTTCAGAAGCATTTAGGCTTTTGTAATAATCCACAGCGATCTTTCGCATCTCGTAACTTGATATTGATATTGAAACACCAATAATAACTTTTTATGTTTTGTTGTTTGTAAAGTGCACTCCATGATGACGAGTTTATGGTCAAATATTATCTTCCCTCCATACATCAGATAGGTTTAGGCTTTTCATCATATTGAGGCACAAACGAGTGGCACTCTGTGCGTGAGGTTCCTCACTATTCCTGTCCTGTGTAAAATCCAAAGTGCAATTAAAATCTCCTCTCATGTTGTAGTTGTCTTAAAAAATTCTCTAATTTACTAAATAGACGTATCTTCTCTACGCCTATGTTTGGGGTGTAGATGTTCGCGAAGAGAAAAATAAGTTTACTGATTTCTGCCCTCACAATCAATAGTCTCTCTGGGTCAATTTAGTTTTTTGACAGAATTTTTACTTTGGCAGTAGGAGAGAAAAGAACTGCCACTCTGACACTCTGACCCAAGACTGAGGACCATTTCTCCTTCCCACCATAATCCCCATTCAGCCTCACTGCTTAGGTCATTGTGGGTCTTTTGCAACAGGATCACACTTATATCTTTTATCTGTACTATCTCAGAGAGTAACCTGTTCTTTCTACCTCCCCTCATCCCATTGATATTTAGAGATCCCACCAGCAAGACTTCCATAAAGAAAAGGGAGAGGAAAAAAGAGAAAGTATGTAAAAAGAGAAAATTAGTCATCATCATCATCATTGTGTTTGTGTTTTTCCTTCGCCTTTGCCCTCGTTATTTTTTCATTTCCTGTTTGTCTCCTTAGTCTAATAATGGTCAGATACTTATTTAGTTGATATCTCGCCTGTCTTGAGAGCTCATTATAGTTACAAGTTTTCATTGCCATTATAACAAATGCAACGAATTTTTCAGGATCGGGAAAGAAATCACTGAGTTCTACACCTGTTTGTCCTTTTGTCTGGTCTAAAAAGTAGGTGATCCGTTCAAGGGTATACAAATCTTGTTCAGCCACACTTCCCATATCTTTATCTGACCAGTGTTCTTCATCTCTCAACCCATCATCTGCACATTGGGACATTTCATCTAACTCATCAGGCTCATTATCTTCAGAGCCTCCTCCTAGTGATTCTTTAAGTTCGCACATTCCTTCATTGCCTTCCTATACTTCACTCTTATCAGTCTCATCAGTTATAATCTCAGAGTCACTATTCAGTTGTTCAACACTCCTAACATCTACATTAGCATCACTCACCTCCTCTGAGGTACCTTCCTCCTGTGTCTCAGTGCTTTGTTTTTCCAGGTCCTGTTGATGTTGGTTCTCACTTTCCACATCTCCAGGTGATGTAGGTGGCTGCTGATCGTCTTTATGTGGGCATGTAAACCACTTATGCCCTAGCTCACCACATACAAAACACTTCAGATTTTCTGTACTTGCATAAATCATGTAAGAATTCTCTTCCTGTTTAACTCTGAACAAGACTTCTAGAGTGCACTCCAGAGAATTCAGAAACATAAACACCTGGCGGTGGAAAGAGGTAAGAGGTGTTTTTACAGCCTAAGGGATTCATTCTTAATTAGCTTGCTATCTTCCCAAATGTCTGCAATTCTTTTGTGATCACATCATTACTGATAAAAGGTGGAACGTTTGAGATGGTAATTTTAGTTGCTGGAGTGGATAGAGGGGTGATCTGTACACACACTTCCTGAATCCATATTCCACTCACAGTCAGCTGGGTAATCAGCGCCTCGGATTTTAAAAACACAACAATTGCTTTGTTCAGTCTAGAAGCCGAAACTATGTTCTCGAACCCTATCTGTTCTCCCACAGCTACAAGTAGCTCCTTTATTGTCACTCCGGCCTCTGGTACACACCTGCACCCATTTCGGAGAGATAGATTTGGTGGTGTTTGCCATAGATAGATGGAGTGGACGCCATTGCGGCGTCTAAACTTTCCCGGGCACACGATAGAAGATGTCGCCTCTGTTCTTATCTCTGCCAAATAAACAAGGGGAAAAGGAAAAACACAAAGAGAAAAAGTAGAGAAGATAACAGAGGAAGAAGAAAAAAAAGGAAAAGGTAAATAAACTTTTTCGCAGTCGCTCTCAGAACCACGCTCCGTCCTCATGCACACACTCCCAGTGAGAGAGAGAGAGAGAGAGAAAGACAGAGAGAGAGAGCGAGTGAGCGAAATGAGAAAAATGACAGCAGTTATACTGAACCAGAGCATGAGAGAACCTTAGAATGACCTTTGAAAAAAGTATATGTTTGGTGCCACAAATTAAGCATGCTTCTTGTTTAATACTAGTGTTCAATCTCAAAAATTTAGAACTCAGGCAAAGAATAACTTTCAAAACTGTCACATATTTCGCCTTCGTTCAACTAAAGACAGGTCAGGGATGAAGACATGCCATCTGTGTGGTATTTCAGACAAGAGATTCTGATATTGTGTTGGTACAGCTTTTGACGCATTATTTTTTAATGTAGTTACAAAAAAGTGGAGAATTTTGGAGCGTCTAAAAAGGATCAAATGGATTTCTAATCACCAGAACACGAGTACATGATAACGTAATACGACCGGTAGAGAGCATGCCAAACGTGGAAGTGCGTCATTTTTGCATAGCGAAGTGTTTCAAATTAGTGGTTAGGTTTCAGAGGTGGTGGTTATTCGCAAATTCGTCTCACGAAAGCTGCAGAAGTGCTAACACCTCAGTACTTTGACACTTAGCATACTACAAAAGAAGTATCTGGAGCATGTGGGAAGGGACTCACTTACTGCAGAACACAGACAGTTACTCAAGCAAATCGTAGAAAAGGAACGTTTAAAAATGCAGGACAACAGCAGTGATGATGAACCTTTTATAAAGACTGTGGTTCCACCACAGAATCAAAATAAATTGGAAAAGGGAAGATGAACAAGATGACAAAGGGGCACAAAACAAAAATGAAGTGTCCAGAAAGAAGAAATCATGTTTTGCCCCAGATCCCCCAGGTTCCTCAGACTCTGTAACAGAGAAAGTAGGTAATGAGGAACAGCTTGAAGAAGGGGATGAAGATGGAAGTGATAAGGACATGGAAGAAGAGAGTGAAGAAGAACAGAATACAACATTTCAAGGGAAGAAGACAAAAGAACAGCATAGTGTGAAAAGGCATAAGAAGGGGGGAATTAGCTCCGAAAATGATGAAGAGGAGGAGGAGAAGAGGAAAAATAAGGGAAGGTTTTAGATAGTGAGGAAGATGATCAGATAAGCTCCAGCAGTTCAGATGAAGACAAAGAAAATTAGCACTCAAAAAAAGAGGTGGAAAAACTAAGGAAAACACAAACTCTGACAGCAAGGAGGAGGTGAGGGATGAAGAGGTAAATGATGAAGACAAAAAAATCAGAAGAAAGCAAAAGCTAGAGGTGGAAAGACAAAGCAAAGTGTGAGTTCAGACAGCTTAGAGGAGGTGAAGAGGTGACAAACAAGGGTAAGAAAAAGGTTGTTGAAAAAAAGAGCAAAGCAGATGCTCAGAAGAAGAGAACAAGAAAAGGGCACATCAAGGCACCAAAGTCACTGGAGTGTGAGGTGTTGAGCAAAGTGCAGAAGGAAGTCTTTGGGAGTAGCTCTGAAAGTGAAGAAGACAAGGCAAGGAAAATAGAAAGGAAAGGAATGAGTGAGAGCAGTGATGATGAGAGTGATAAAGAAACAAACAAAAACAAAGAGTGATAAAGAAACAAACAAAAACAAAGTGTCCTCTGATGAAGAAGTGAAAGAAACCGTGAAAGCAAAGGCTAAAAACAGGGAACAGGCAGAGGATTCAGACTCTTCCTCTTCTTTCTTGCCCTCTCTGGAGGAGGATGAAGAAGCCGGAAGGTTAGAAGACGAAACAGGAAGAAGAGTAAAAAAAACAGTGTGTCAGAGAAAGAGTAGTGAAATGAGTGAGAGCAAATCGAAATGATGATAAGAATAAAGCAGTGACCAGACTTAAGCAATATATTGCCCTTTGTGGTGTACAGCATAACTATAAGAAGCTGTTAGAGGGCTGCTGCTCAGCGAAGGCCAAAGTGGCTGGCTGTGCTGATGCCACAAATGGAAGAGCTGAGTGTGGAAAGAATTGTAAGAAGGCTAGAATGAAGAGAGGGGAAGCTCAGGAGCTGGCTGAACTGGATGTCAGCAACATAATCACACTCTCACAGCTGCAGTAACAAAGACGAAAACTCAGAGCAGCTCACCTTTACCATCAACCTACAGACAGGCTACTGAGCTCTGATTCAGACAGTTAGGAGGGCAACACGGACAAGGGTGCAAGAGAGCAACAGACTGGAGCAACCTGCGGGGGATAATCAGCAATGACGCAGACCATAACTATCCAGCTTTCTCACTATAGACTGTAGATAAGTGTTCATAATTCAGATGACTGATAGTTTGAGTTTTGTTCTGTTCAGATGACCTCAGTGTTTCAGTCTACTTTATTTATGTTATTTGACTGAGTTTATTAATTTAGTATATTTTTGATTATTTGTTTGAAAGATTTTTGGGTTAAAATAAAGACCCATTTGTTGTGGAGAAGCCTGTATTCTCGTGTCTGCCTACTTGGTCCCTCTCATAAAAAGATGACAGCCCTGGCCCAAAAACATATGGTGGCAGCGGTGGGATCTAGCCAGCAGAGAACACAAGTTTTTTTTTCTGTTTACCCCACATGGCTGTTTTTTTTTTTTTTTTTGATGCCATGAGTCAGCCGCAAAAGGGTCAGGAGGCTTTGAGGAAGCAAAAGTCTGAAGAGCAGGAGCAACATTTCAGAACTCTCTGGCATCAATTAAGCTTATAGAAGATGGAGGTTCAGGCCCACACTTCTCCTACCCCTGATATGCCTAATGTGGGCTCAAACGCCCTGCCAATGCCAGAGGTACGTGCTGTAGACTGTGTAGACAGACCTTCTCCTTCATCTCGTACATCTCGTTTGAGGAGTTCCAATCATGCTGAGGACTATCCCGGCCCACCAGTGACCAGAGAGCCCAGGTTAGAAAAATATCTGCTTCTGATGATATAGAACACTTCTTAGTGAACTGCTATTGCCTGTCGGTGGTCCAAGCCTGATTGGGCATTCTATTTGATTCCCCTACTGACTGGCAAAGCAAGAGCTGCTTATGTTCATATGGACTTGGATGACTCTATTTGCTATGACAAATTTAAAGCAGCTAACGTAATGAAGTATGATATCAACTGTGAGACCTATCGACAGTGGTTTCACCCATTGGAAGTAGATTCGTCAGAGAGTCCAAAGGAACTCTATAATCGACTTAAACAACTCTATGGCAAGTGGGTCAAACTCAAAGTGAAAATTGCTGAGAAGGTGAGTGAGAACAAAATATTGGAACAATATCTCAGAATACTGTCGCCTGAGCTCCAACTCTGGGATCAAGAATGTGATACTGGGACTGCAGCAGAAGCCGCATCACTGGAAGATGTCTTTGTGGCAGAAAGGAATCAATTCTTTATGGAGAAAGAATCAGCCATGGGTGGAAAAGCATGTGTTTTCATATCTGCCTGCTTGGTCCCTCACACAGCTGATTTATGTTTTAGTCTTGTCTCCCCGACTATTTCTTTATTTGCTTATTACATGACTAGGTGCACCTGTTTATGGTTAGGTCTTGATTAGTTTGCCCCTCTGGTGTCTTTGTTTCTTTGGGACATTTTGTCATTTGTAAATGTGCGTTTCTGAGCCATGGTTATCCATGTTTCCTTGTTCTTGTTTTGTACTTCTTTTTTTGTGATTTATATTTTTTATTGATTCTCATACACTTTTCAGAGTACAACAAAATATATCAATACAGAACCAACCTTTTTACCCCAGTAACAGCCCCTCCCGCCTCTCCCACCCCACCCAGGAATGTTTACATATGATTCATTTATTTATGATTCATGTACATGTAATTCAATTACATATGTTTCGTATTATTTTCATAAATCCATACAGAATCAAAGAAAAGAAATTAAAAGAAATTTAAAAAAAAAAAGAGAGAAGGGGGCATAAGATGAATAGTATTGACCGTCCAACTCTCCTTAATCTACCTCCAGGGTGCGTACATCCTTGAAGTAGGTAATAAACTGTTGCCATTTTCCCCAAAATGAGTCTCCTCTACCTCTGATGTTGTACTTAATTTTTTCCAACTTCAAGCCTCACAGTTCTCCATAGAGCTCCACAGTTATGGAACAGTCTTCCATTTAGTGTTCGGGACACAGACACAGTCTCAGTGTTTAAGTCTAGACTTAAAACGTATTTATTCACTCTAGCCTACCCTGACTAGACTTTTTATTATGCTAATTCCCAGTCTTAACAAATGTTTCTCTCCCTCTCTCCTTTAGCCGAGTTACACATGAGTTTATGGAGATGTTGGAGATCCTGGTCCTTTCTGCTCTCCGGACCTGCATGATCGGTCTCGGAGGTCCAACTTCTGGATGGAGCTCTCATCTACTCCAAATCCAGAATGCTGGGACAAAGGCTTCTTCTAAACCAAACAGATTACATATAGATCAATAATTATCTCTTTGAGAAT
>JAFFST010054247.1:169180-179433 GCA_022414735.1 Noturus placidus
ATTTACAAATTGCATTTTGTGTTTACTTGTGTTGTCCTTGACTATTTTTTAAATTGGTTTGATGTTCCGAAACACTTAAGTGTGACAAACATGCAAAGGAACAGGAAATGAGGAAGGGGCAAACACTTTTTCACACCACTGTATCATCACTATGGCCTAAGAAATAGGCTAGAAGCCAAGTCCTACCTTTATTTGCCATTTCACAAGGAGTGTTTCTGCACTAATGTAACTGCAGCTACCTGGGTGTCACTGTACACATTTCCAGGTTCTACAAGGTCAGCAATGCCCTTCCTAGTTGAGGGAGTATGGTTATCATATCCTAGCACACTTTCAGTCCTAGGCTGAGTCAGGAAAAGTTTTTTTTTCTGGTATTTAAACTTTTCCCTTAGTGGTTAGGAGAGGTGAAATACAATGCTATTTACATATGTAACCATGGTCCTTTGAACATAGGATAACAGCCATGTGCTCTGTTACTCAGAACCAACACCAAGTCGGTGGCAACTCACTGAGAAGGTTCCAGGGACAGGCGGCCACTTATTACTTGTGGTATGGTTTCTAAATGGGTCCTCACAAGCACTACAATTCATCCATGGATGTTTCTACAACTTGATTGGAGTCCACCTGTGGTCAATTCAGTTGATTGGACATGATTTGGAACGGCACACACCTGTCCATACAAGGTCCCACAGTTAACAATGCATGTCAGAACAAAAACAAAGCCATGAAGTCCAAGGAATTGTCTGGAGACCTCTGAGACAGGATTGTATCGAGGCACAGATCTGGGGAAGGGTACAGAAACATTTGAGCACAGTGGCCTCCATCATCCTTAAATTAAAGAAGTCTGGAACCACCAGGACTCTTCATAAGAGCTGGCTACCCGGCCAAACTGAGCGATCGGGAGAGAAGGGCCTTAGTCAGGGAGGTGACCAAAAGCCAGATGGTCACTCTGACAGAGCTCCAGAGTGTCTCTGTGGAGATAGGAGAACCTTCCAGAAGAACAACCATCTCTGCAGTACTCCACAAATCAGGCTTGTATGGTAGACTGGCCAGGCAGAAGCCACTCCTCAGTCAAAGGTACATCACAGCCCGCCTGGAGTTTGCCAAAATGCACCTGAAGGACTCTCAGACCAAAGTTTGAGCAAAGATTGAACTCTTTGGCCTGAATGGCAAGTGTTATGTCTGGAGAAAACCAGGGACCACTCATCACCTGGCCATCACCATCCCTACAGTGAAGCAGGTGGCAGCATCATACTGTGGGGATGTTTCTCAGTGACAGGAACTGGGAGACTAGTCAGGATCGAGGGAAAGATGAATGCAGCAATGTACAGAGACATCTTTGATGAAAACCTGCTCCAGAGTGCTCTGGACCTCAGACTGGGGCGAAGGTTCATCTTCCAACAGGACAATGACCCTAAGCACACAGCCAAGATAACAAAGGAGTGGCTACAGGACAACTCTGTGAATGTCCTTGAGTGGCCCAGACAGAGCCCAGACTTGAACCCGATTGACCATCTCTGGAGAGATCTGAAAATTGCAGTGCACCGACACTCCCCATCCAACCTGATGGAGCTTGAGAGATCCTGAAAAGAAGAATAGGAGAAACTGCCCAAAAATAGGTGTGCCAAGCTTGTAGCATCATACTCAAAAAGACTTGAGGCTGTAATTGGTGCCAAAGGTGTTTCAACAAAGTATTGAGCAAAGGCTGTGAATACTTATGTACATGTGCTTTTTTTGTATTTTATTTTTAATAAATTTACAAAGATTTCAAACAAACTTCATTCACTATGGGAATTATTTGTAGAATTTTGAGGAAAATAATGAATTTAATCCATTTTGGAATAAGGCTGTAACATAACAAAATGTGGAAAAATTTGGGCGGCTGTGGCTCAGTCGGTAGAGCGGGTTGTCCACTAATCCATTAATCGTGGGGTTGATGGTTCGAATCCCGGCCCGGGTGATCCCATGCCGAAGTGTCCTTGGGCAAGACACTGAACCCTAAGTTGCCCCCAATGGCAAGCTAGCACCTTGCATGGCAGCTCTGCTACCATTGGTGTGTGAGTGTGTTCTCATTTGTAAGTTGCTTGTAAATATAAAAATGATATTTCTGTAAAGCTGCTTTGAGACAATGTCCATTGTAAAAAGCGCTATACAAATTAATTAATTATTAATTAAAAATTAATTAAAAAGTGAAGCGCTGTGAATACTTTCCAGATGCATTGTATAGAACTATAGACTGAACTATGGTAAACTCATATATTTAAAAAATGTATTAAAGTAAGCTACATCACATGAACCTAGAATAAAAACTATAGTGGAGATAATTTTCGCACATTTTTTGTGCTTTTTTATAAAGTGCACATTCTTATTCGGCCAATAAATGTTGTAAATCACTGCCCTTACAGATAAAGACAGAAAAAGACAGAAGACAAAAAAGACAGAAATTTCTTTTAAAAAAAAGACACTTTACATAGTATTATATGATCACAATTATTCACATAACGTCTCATGTTTACTTGAGATCACATGCAATTTCACAGCTCTATGTTGAAACAATCTTTTCACACATTTACTTGTCTTCACATGAAAAATCATATGAATTGTTAACGTGAACATGATTGTGTAGAGCAGTAACCAACAGCTTAATTCTGGACTAAATATTTCTTTACGGTGTATAGAGTGATGAAGGGATGGGAGAAAGAAAATACTGTGTCCCAAGCACTAGAATTTATGTCTAGTAGCCATGAATACAATTAAACCATACTGATCAATGGTTTGCTCCAGTAGACTGACTTTAAACTGCCACTTTCCAGTTTAGCGCACGACCACTTATAATTCAAATCTGAATGCAGATACAGAGAGTGCCATTGTGTTACACCCCTAATGCATATAGCTATAGTGTTCTAAGTAGAGCACCACCCATTTTAAACAATATGCCAGTTGGTAAACCAGATTAAATTCTTTTCATCAACACTCTTTGATAATCACAGTGCTTAGTGTGACAGATGGACTTTTGACCATACATCAGTTTTAACACTGAGAAATTGTCATCAGCAAGTTGGTTAATAAATGGACAATTTTTACAACTGTGTATTGAAATAAAGTGCAAAGTTATTTTATCTTCATCATTTATGTAACACAAAAGTTTGTGATACAACCAAAATGGACTTACGTGGCTCGATTTCTGTCCCACAGCCAGCACAAAGAAATTGCTGAGAGGCAATGACATCATTGCGCCTGTGCAATACAAATTAAAATAAAATAAAATAAAAAGACACTGAAAGCATAAAGTTAACACAAACAAAAAGGCATCTAATTCTTTAAACATATTCATAATAAGTATCTTGTAATTCATAGTAATTTATGGTATAATTGGAAGGAGCAACGAGTCTGTCCTACTTGGAAATCCTTCATGTTCACTGAGAAAACTTTCAAGGAATACATTTAGAAATGTAAGTGAACTCCTGATCCGGTTTTGATTAAGTGATGTATAGAAGATTTTCTGATGCTAGGTGCGATATGTGATAGCTAGTTTAGTTAGTTTCAGTGATGCAATGATGTATGATAAAGCTGAATCCTGAATGAGCAGCTGCCAGGGTTAATTTGCTTTTGTTCAATAAGAATAAGAACAGCTAAACAATTTTTTTACTACAATATCACCATAAAACATTACTGAAAAATTAGATTGTAATGTGCACACAATCAGGGGAAAATATGAAACAAATAACTCACACCTTGAAAAACATAGCAACATACAGATAGAACTAGTATTGCAGATATTATATAAGAAAACATTTGTATATGCAGCGATTTCTGAATCACCTCTGTGTCGGTTTCACACTGGATATTATCTGAAATTGGGGTGGAGTCCACATCAGCGGCCCCCTCATTCGGCTTTTCTGACGGATCTCATCACTCAAGCTGGCTTCGCCTCCTGACGCCACGGAGACAGTAACCAGGGGAAACTATAAGTAAAATAAAGATAGTAGTCAACACACTGAACTTCCGTGGTCTCAGAACAATACTAAAAGTTATCTTTTTAATTAATTTGTTATAAAGCAACTACTTTTGTTGAATTAAAGTTTAATTAAAAATACTGTTATTCTTTACATAATGGGCTAAACCATGTGTTCTTATTGACTAAAAGCTGTAGTGATGATAAAGTACATGAAGTGTATCGGTCATTAAGAGAAAAAAAAAACACCAGACACAGTGTGTTTGGAACCTGCTTATTGTATGCTACTCTAATTATATGAAATATTTATTTTCAGTGGTGTGTGAACAAGATATACAGTGAGATTTCATATGAAATCTTTATACGAGGACCTCTCACACTGCTAAACAGAGGATTTGTTTCCCTTTTTATATAATATATTTTGTACTAAATAAAAATAATCTGCTGAGTAGAATGATGTGTTAGTATTTGATGACATATAAACAGGACTCACGTCTGGTTGTTCTTGAATCTGGCTGTTTATATTGTAAAGGAAATTATTAGACTACTGATTAAAATTGATTACAATTAATATAAAATGAATAAAAAATTACTTGTTTTTATATAATATAACAATTTATTAAAAATGACTGAAATTACTGCAAAGTTTGTGGGAGCACTTTGAGTGTATGTGCACACATGTGTGTTTGTGTGTGTGTGTTCACATTCTCACTTCCCCTAGCAGCTCTTCTGAGGAAATGCACCACCTCTCGAGTTCCGTGAGCAGTTTCTGAGCGAGACTTTCTGCTGAACATCTGATGCACGTAAACATAAACACACCTGAGCATCAGAACAAGCAAAAACTTCTCACATGTAAACCATTATATCAGAATATCATACATACCTGTGGACTAAAGTCTGGGAAATTCTGTTTGAGAGTCTATGGTCATAGAGTTCTGACAAAAACAACAACAAATTTTTTTTTTTGTTTTAAATGATTAGAAATTGAACTTACAGTAAAGAGTAATTAGTAGTGAGGTCAGAGTTTGACATGTTTACAACAAAAATAATTGATAGGTTTTGAGTGTAGATTGAAATGTACAATAAAGTTTATAAGATTACAATTAGTAGATTTAAGGTTTATGAAAGTTAATGAGGGTAATAATAAAGCAGGGAAGTCTTCAGGGATGTTTACTATAAATTTAGTATACTTACCTGTGGGAAGTTTATGGGTTAAATGTGTTTACATACAGTGCCTTGCGAAAGTATTCGGCCCCCTTGAACTGTTCGATCTTTTGCCACATTTCAGGATATTACAAGATATAAAACTGTAATTTTTTGTGAAGAATCAACAACAGGTGGGACACAATCATGAAGTGGAACGAAATTTATCGGATATTTCAAACTTTTTCAACAAATAAAAAACTAAAAAATTGGGCGAGCAAAATTATTCGGCCCCTTTACTTTCAGTGCAGCAAACTCTCTCCGGAAGTTCAGTGAGGATCTCTGAATGATTCAATGTTGACCTAAATGTCTAATGTTGATAAATGGAATCCACCTGTGTGTAATCAAGTCTCCGTATAAATGCACCTGGTCTGTGATAGTCTCAGAGGTCCGTTTAAAGCACAGAGAGCATCATGAAGAACAAGGAACACACCATGCAGGTCCGAGATACTTTTGTGAAGAAGTTTAAAGCTGGATTTGGATACAGAAAGATTTCCCAAGCTTTAAACATCCCAAGGAGCACTGTGCAAGTGATAATATTGAAATGGAAGGAGTATCAGACCACTGCAAATCTACCAAGACCTGGCCGTCTCTAAACTTTCAGCTCATACAAGGAGAAGACTGATCAGAGATGCAGCCAAGATGCCCATGATCACTCTGGATGAGATCTACAGCTGAGGTGGGAGACTCTGTCCATAGGACAACAATCAGTCGTATACTGCACAAATCTGGCCTTTATGGAAGAGTGGCAAGAAGAAAGCCATTTCTCAAAGATATCCATAAAAAGTGTCGTTTAAAGTTTGCCACAAGCCACGTGGGAGACACACCAAACATGTGGAAGAAGGTGCTCTGGTCAGATGAAACCAAAATCGAACTTTTTGGCAACAATGCAAAACGTTATGTTTGGTATAAAAGCAACACAGCTCATCACCCTGAACACACCATCCCCACTGTCAAACATGGTGGTGGCAACATCATGGTTTGGGCCTGCTTTTCTTCAGCAAGGACAGGGAAGATGGTTAAAATTGATGGGAAGATGGATGGAGCCAAATACAGGACCATTCTGGAAGAAGACCTGATGGAGTCTGCAAAAGACCTGAGACTGGGACGGTGATTTGTCTTCCAACAAGACAATGATCCAAAACATAAAGCAAAATCTACAATGGAATGGTTCACAAATAAACATATCCAGGTGTTAGAATGGCCAAGTCAAAGTCCAGACCTGAATCCAATCGAGAATCTGTGGAAAGAACTGAAAACTGCTGTTCACAAACGCTCTCCATCCAACCTCACTGAGCTCGAGCTGTTTTGCAAGGAGGAATGGGCAAAAATTTCAGTCTCTCGATGTGCAAATCTGATAGAGACATACCCCAAGCGACTTACAGCTGTAATCACAGCAAAAGGTGGCGCTACAAAGTATTAACTTAAGGGGGCTGAATAATTTTGCTCGCCCAATTTTTCAGTTTTTTATTTGTTGAAAAAGTTTTAAATATCCAATAAATTTTGTTCCAATTCATGATTGTGTCCCACCTATTGTTGATTCTTCACAAAAAATTACAGTTTTATATCTTTATGTTTGAGGCCTGAAATGTGGCAAAAGGTCGAACAGTTCAAGGAGGCCGAATACTTTCGCAAGGCACTGTATCTGTTCCTGCCCACATCGAAGACCCCAGAGGACCTAGAGGAGTGCAACCCGCCAACATAGCCACACCCGGGTGAGTCTAGAAATGTCGAAAGTACCCCATGTGCGGCGCCACATATAGTGTGGCGATAGTTTGCCCGTAGTGATAGATCATTCAGGCTGTTCTTTTGTTCTTTTTCATAGATGAGAAGACAGCGCGGGAGCTCGGCATTCCCATAGTCCCCCTACTCAGTCCACGTGAGCTCCACTCCATAGACGGATCGCCTATAGGGGGAGGCGTAATATCACATTGCACACAACCTCTTGGCATTCAGACTAGCGCCCTGCATAACAAGTCGCTGGTTCTTCACCTCACGGTCTCCACCAAGCACCCTATCATCCTCGGACTTCCCTGGTTAGAACATCACAACCCCCAAATATCCTGGACAGATAAACATCTCACCAAACGGTCACTGTATTGCATGCAAAATTGTATGAGGGGTCCCGCAGTTCCTGTAGCTACTACGTCGGTTGAGAGCCCCCTGGCGCGGACCCCGGTCAAGATTCCTCCTGAGTACAGTGACCTCCAGGAGGTGTTCAGCCAAAAGAAGGTAAAAGTGCAAGTTCCATCAGCACTCAATCTCGTTCCTAGGGTATGTCATTAGTCCAAGGGGGGTTTCCATGGACCAGCGCAAGGTTCAGACAGTGGTGGAGTGGCACACTCCGCAAACGGTCAAGGAGTTGCAATGCTTTCTGGGCTTTGAAAATTTTTACCGAAGGTTCATCAGAGACTTTAGTAAAGTAACGCAACCCTTGACATCCCTCCTAAAAGGCAAGCCCTGGCAGCTTCAGTGGACCCCGGCCGTTCAGGAGGCTATGCAGAGACTTTAGCGGGCCTTCACCACGGCCCCCATCCTCAGACACCCGGATCCTTCCCGGCCGTTTGTTGTAGAAGTTGACGCATCAGAGGTGGGGGTAGGAGCCATTCTGTCCCAGAGATTTGGCGAAAAACCCAAATTGCGTTTTTCACCTGGAAGTTATCGCAAACAGAGCGCAATTACGATGTGGGGAACCGCGAGCTCCTGGCGGTTAAACTGGCCCTAGAGGAGTGGCGACACTGGCTGGAAGGGGCCACTCACCCATTTGTCATCTATACGGACCACAAAAATCTGGAGTACCTACGAACTGCCAAACGTCTCACTCCGCGCCAAGCTCGATGGTCACTTTTCTTTTCCAGGTTTCACTTCACTCTGTCTTACCAGCCGGGTTCAAAGAACATGAAAGCAGATGCCCTCTCTCGTATGTATGGCCTAGGGGAACAGGTGGCACAGTAGGCATGCATAGTAGGCGCCGTAGAGTGGTCCCTGGAGCAGCAGTTGGCCCGTATCCCGAGTTCACGCATACCAGCGGCCTGTCCTCCCAACAAGCAGTTTGTGCCGAAATGGTATCGCACTGAGCTTATCACCTGGGCCCATACAACAGTGGCAACGAGCCACCCGGGAGCCCGCCGCACGTACCAACTGCAGGCCACGAAATATTGGTGGCCCAACATGCCCAGGATAAGGATTGTATCCATTACTCGACTACGATTTTGCCCACGCCCTTGTTTACCTGTTTGCCTGATCCATTGACAAAGCTCATGTCACTGTTTCCGCTTCTTGCTTCTTCGCGCAGCCAGGATCACTCGTCCGCGCTTGTCTCCGCTACGGTAACGTAACATGATTACTGTAAAGTTTAGGACCTTCCTGTGATGTTTGATTCCATTGCGAAGTTTACAGTAAGGTTGGTTTCAGTTACCGTTCTTATGCTGATGACATTCAAATCTATACAGCTTGTAGATCTCCTCCCACTCTCCAGTCCACTATCAGCATGTGTAAATTAAATAAAAGGATGGTTTAACTCCAACTTTTAAAAACTAAACATGGCCAAAACTGAGCTCATTATTTTCAGAACACCAACACTTACTAAAAATATCCTTCATGACCTTACTTGTGACACTGATAATACTCTCATTAAACCATCTACTACTGTATCATCATTGATCCCTCCCTCACCTTTGAAGCGCATATAAACTACGCTTCTAAATTTTGATTCTTTCACTTTCATTGCATTGCTTGCTTCCGTCCCTTCGTTAGCCTCATAGACTCTGAAACACTGGTTCATGCATTCATATCCTCACGTCTTGACTATCGCAATGCACTCCCCATTGATTTATCTGCTAAATCTATTGCTAGGTTACAACATATGTACTCTGTTGCTAGACATCTTACACATACCAAGCACTCAGCTCAAATTACTCTTGTAATAATCTTGTCTGAAATGCACTAGCTATGGTTTCGTTTCGCAATAAATATAAACAAAAATCCTGCTTACATTAAAATCACTTCATGGTTTGGCACCTTGCTATCTTAGTGAACTGTTTCTCCCCTACAATCTGACCCGCTCTCTCAGGTCCTCTGGGCTCCTCTCTGTCCCTAGATCTCGTTTCTCTACTATGGGCGGAGGGGTATCAGTGTTGTAGTGTCCAAGATCTGGAATTCACTCCCTCTGATTCTTTACAGCATCACATCCATCTCTGAGTTCAAATCTCAACTTAAACCGTATCTATTCTCTCTGTGTTATTTGTCCTAATGTGTTGCTATGCATTTTGCCCTAAGTGACTGTACTATCTGTACTGTGCTTTTAATTTTTTGTGTTTGATTGTTCATTGTTTTTTATATTTTGTGTTTGTCCATGATTGTTCATATGTATTATTGTATTGCTATTGTAAAGGGTCCTTGAGCTCTGTAAAGGCACTATATAAATTAAATATATGCCTGATGCTCCCTGGGATAGGCTCCAGGTTCCCCCGTGACCCTGAAAAGGAGTAAGCGGGTGAAGATGGATGGATGGATGATGATTATGATCATGATTATGATGATGATGATTATTATTATAGAAGGGTCAAGTTTACATTGAGGTTATAAGTTTCCAATGAAGTTTAAAAGGTTATATTGATGATAACTGCAAAAATGAAATAACTGTTTACAGTGAAATTTACATTTCACAAGCGTAACATTTTTACAGTAGGGTTTATGAAATAACAGTAATGTTTGAGTTCATTGTGATGTTTGTAGTGATGGTTATGAGTTTAAAGTAACGTTTATAGAACAGTTAATGTATTTACAGTGGTGTGAAAAAGTGTTTGCCCCCTTCCTCATTTCCTGTTCCTTTGCATGTTTGTCACACTTAAGTGTTTCGGAACATCAAACCAATTTAAACAATAGTCAAGGACAACACAAGTAAACACAAAATGCAATTTGTAAATGAAGGTGTTTATTATTAAAGGTGAAAAAAAAATCCAAACCATCATGGCCCTGTGTGAAAAAGTGATTGCCCCCCTTGTTATAACATACTATAACTGTGGTTGTCCACACCTGAGTTCAATTTCTCTAGCCACACCCAGGCCTGATTATTGCCACACCTGTTCACAATCAA
>JAFFST010054247.1:187210-197670 GCA_022414735.1 Noturus placidus
GGGCCATGATGGTTTGGATTTTTTTTCACCTTTAATAATAAACACCTTCATTTACAAATTGCATTTTGTGTTTACTTGTGTTGTCCTTGACTATTGTTTAAATTGGTTTGATGTTCCGAAACACTTAAGTGTGACAAACATGCAAAGGAACAGGAAATGAGGAAGGGGGCAAACACTTTTTCACACCACTGTATATGTGGTTCTTCCACATGTGGTTGTAAGCAGACAATTGTATAGAATGTGTTTGTATGTTGTAGCATTACAGTTTTCCTTCACTGGAACTAAGGGACTCCTGTTCGAGCATGACAAGGCCCCTGTGCACAAAGCGAGCTCCATGGAGACATGGTGTGTGAAGGTTGGAAGAAGGTGGAAGAACTGGAGTGTCCTGCACAGAGCCCTGACCTCAATCACATTGAACATGTTTGGGATGAACTGGAACTGGAGTTCCTCACCCAACATCAGTGTCTAACCTCAACATCACTAATGCTCTTGAAGCTGAATGAACACAAATCCCCACAGCCACGCTTCAAAATCTACTGGAAAGCTTTACCAGAAGAGTGGAGCTTATTATAACAGCAAATCTGGAATGGGATATTCAACAAGTGCATAGGGCTGTGATGGTTAGGCGTACACAAAACTTTGGCTATATAGTGTCCCTGATGTCCCAGTATACCTATATAATTGGAGTATACATTCCCTCAGCGTTAATGCTAAGGAGGCGCACTGTGACCTGTATGGTGCTACTAGCAAGCTTTAGAACGCACGGGCTGTTTATCATCGTCTGAGTTTTCAACCATGCAAATCTCAAATCAGTGCTTTCTAAATTCCATCAACATGTGAAGTTTTCAAAGAGAGGGGCAAACATGCTAGATCTTAATTAACACAAACATACCGTATATCTCATCTGCTCAGACCACATCTCTGTTATGCTAATCCCAGCATACAGACAGTCACTTCACAGATAGCGGCATCACGAATGCAGGTGTGACAGGTGTGTGTTAAGGTGACAGGGCATTCAGGCTATCAGCAACTACAGGACAACATCACCTGCCTGTGACAGTGATTCCTCCCTTCCAGATGCACTGAACAACTTCTACACTTGGTTAGAGGCACAAAATTATGTGATGGTGAGGAACATCAACCCTCTTCCCAACAACCAGATGCTGTGTCAAACCATGGCTGATGTGAGTAAAACTCTATTTAGAGTCAACCCATGGAAAGCTGCTGGACTAGACAACATTCCAGGTAGAGTGCTCACTATCGTTCTATTGCACTCACACCCACCACACTGAGCACAGGGGCCCATCAGGGCCATGTGCTCAGTCCACTGCTGTTCACTCTGCTGACTCACGTCTCTGCAGCTCTGTACAGCTGGAATCACATCAAGTTCGCCGATGACAAACCGTGATCGGTCTCATCGGCAAGAACGACAAGTCATCATACAGAGAGGAGGCGCAGTGGCTAACGGACTGGTGCAGAGACAGCAACTTGTCTCTCAGTGTGGACAAAACAAAACAGATGGTTGTTGACTTCATGAGAACATGGAGTGGCCACTATCTGCTGAACATTGACTGCTCCTCGTGGAGATTGTCAAGAGCACCAAATTCCTTGGTGTTCACCTGGTAGAATACTGCTTAATACTATGTGTGTCTAAAGTGTCCGTAGTGTATGAATGTGTGTGTGAGTGTGTATGTGATTGTGCCCTGCGATGGACTGGCACCCTGTCCAGGGTGTACCCCGCCTTGTGCCCGATGCTCCCTGGGATAGGCTCCAGGTTCCCCGTGACCCTGATAAAGGAGTAAGCGGTTGAAGATGGATGGATGGATGGACTATGTCATAGTATGGTGTGTTAATATTCACAGCATTTTTATTTATTTAAATTATATAGTTATTATTTTGCACAATCTTTTTTCACTACTTGTTATATTGGACACTTCCATACTAGAACTGTGTTCTGGTTGGGGCTACCCTGTCCCTGTGCCCATTGTGCTGTTTTAGTAGTTACTGTAGAGTCTTGTGTTGTTTGCAAACGTTTGCACATGCATTTTATGTAGAACGTGTAGGTCTATTTAGTTCTGTATCGTCTTGTATGGTTAGTGTGTTGTTTTATATAGCACCATGGTCGTGGAGGAACATTGTTCCGTTTCACTATGTAGCCTAATGTTTATAATTGAAATGACAATAAAAAAAAGCCACTTGACTTGACTTACCTCAATTCACCCTAAAGAAACTTTGTAGGAATTTCATGCCATGCTGCAAACAAGAAAATAACACAAAACCCTCATTTGTATCTTGGTTAACCCACTAAGAGCAAAAAACAACAACCAAAATCTAATATATAAGAGAAATAAATAGATGTAAACACTCTAATCTTACCATGGCGTGAAGTGTCAGGAAGTGACCGTTAGAGACTTGCAATAAATACCTGCACCCAAAACCGGAATTTCCTGATTCTCATAATGATTAAGAGTTCTTTATAAGAACCCGACATTGCAGTATCAAAAGTGTGTTGCACTCGGTAGTAACTACATGATTCATTTACTGAGTTCAGGGACATGACACTCTCTCTCTCTCTCTGTCTCTCTCTCTCTCACACACACGCACGCGTGCACGCGCGCACACACATTTAAACTCATGTAGTGGGTTACCTCGAATATTCAATATTTCTAACTTTCAGGTTTTTGTTCTTATTTTTTTTTTATTTACAAATATGCACACTACTGAAGTTGTAAAAAGCTTTGTTTCTTTCTTTTGTATTAAAAATTACAAAGTTATTTATTTTCTGTAGTCCCTTACGGTTACGGTGGATCAGTATATATATATATATATACAACCTGGAAGAAACCCACTGAGATGTTTCTACAACTTGATTGGAGTCCACCTGTGGTAAATTCAGTTGATTGGACATGATTTGGAAAGGCACAGAGCTGTCTATATAAGGTCCGACAGTTAACAATGCATGTCAGACCACAAACCAAGCCATGAAGTGCAAGGAATTGTCTGGAGACCTCCGAGACAGGATTGTACCGAGGCACCGATTTGGGGAAGGGTTTCTGCAGAATTTAAGGTCCCAATAAGCACAGTGACCTCCATCATCCATAAATGGAAGAAGTTTGGAACCAGCAGGACTCTTCCTAGAGCTGGTCACTCTGACAGAGCTCCAGCATGTCTCTGTGGAGAGAGGAGAAACTTCCACAAGAACAACCACCTCTGCAGAACTCCATCAATCAAGCCTGAATAGTAGAGTGGCCAGATGGAAGCCACTCCTTAGTAAAAGGCACATCACAGCCCACCTGGAGTTTGCCAAAATGCACCTGAAGGACTCTCAGACCAAAGATTGAACAAAGATTGAACTCCTTTGCCTGAATGGCAAGCGTCATGTCTGGAGGAAACCAGGCACCACTCGTCACCTAGCCAATACCATCCCTACTGCGAAGCATGTTGGTGGCAGCATCATACTGTGGGGATGTTTTTCAGTGGTAGGAACTGGTAGATTAGTCAGGATCGAGGGAAAGATGAATGCAGCAATGTACAGAGACATCCTTGATGAAAACCTGATCCAGAGCACTCTGGAACTCAGAGTGGGGCAAAGGTTCATCTTCCAACAGGACAACAACCCTAAGCACACAGGCAAGATAACGAAGGAGTGGCTACAGGACAACTCTGTGAATGTGAATGCAGAGATCTGAAAATGGCTGTGCACCGACACTCCCCATCCAACCTGATGGAGCATGAAAGGTCCTGCAAAGAAGAATGGGAGAAACTGCCTGCAAAGTAGGTGTGCCAAGCTTGTAGCATCATTCTCAAAAAAAACTTGAGGCTGTAATTGGTGCCAAAGGTGCTTCAACAAAGTATTGAGCAAAGGCTGTGAATACTTATGTACATGTGTATGTTGAAGTTGTCTTTTCTTATAACATTTATAGAAGGCGTCTCTAGTGTCAGCGCTCTATAACAGCCAGTACAGTTCTGTTTTGTGAGTAACATCATAAACTATAATTCTTTTGTTCTAATTCTAAAAGAAGAAAAAAAGTGAGGCTGGTGAGGGAACAACTTGGAACTAATCTGAGTTGTGGATTTTCCACAACATTAAATGTATAAATATCTATAAATGGTTAAAAAGCACAACACATTATTCATTGATATTTTAACATCTGTAATCATTAACAAATTATTGTCATATAAGTGGAATAAAATGGGACTGGGGTGACAATACTAAGTCCTCTTCATCAAATCATCTATTGCTGACACACACACACACACACACACACACACACACACACCCAAATGTTATTCCTTACATGCAAATCTAAAACACAAAATAAAATAAGATTGTTCTCAGTTTTTTTGACAATAACAACTAAAAATAAGATTATTATTATTATATGACTGTGACAAATTGCGTGACAGAAAATTTAATCAGTTACCAATTAATTAAAGATTCTCATCTGTTTTCAGTACTATAATTAGTATTGAAAAAGTTTAAAGGAAATAAAACAAGATACACAACATTAAAACCTTAAACAAATAACACATGACAAATTAAAAAATGATTTTACCTGATTTCTGGCTGAACTGCGTAGTATTATTCATTTCTTTAGCTCCAGCTTAAAGCAGTGTAGAGCCACTGAGTACATAATGTGAAATCATTGTGGAAAAAATACTTCATGTTTGTCATGTGGTGATGGAGGTTTCACTTACTGAGTTAAAAAAAAAGAGGAACCTATGTCTGCTTGCAGAAGTTTCAGTTCCAGTATGTACGATGTGTTTGCAAGTAATCTATAATTATATGACTATAATCAGTGTGATCTTGTGGTCTGGTGTTTTGTTGAAGCCCTAAGAAACTAATTAGTGAACACACACAAACATACACTAATATACACAGATTGAAAATGTATGTTTTAGATAACGTTGTCTTAAAAAGGATTTAAGCAGGGGGAAATGTTAAAATCTAAAGAAACATCTACACTATATGGCCAAATGTTTGTGGACATCTGACCATCAGCTCCATCTGCTGTTATAATGTCTTTGCTGTTATAAAAACCATATGGATTTGTGCTCATTCAACCACAAGAGTTAGGCCAGGCCGCGATGCTGGGCGAGGAGGTCTGGTTGAGTTCTTCCACTCCAATACCATGTCTTCATAGAGCTCATTGTGCACAGGAGCATTGTCATGCTGGAACAGAAACAGAAATGTTGATTTCACAACATACAAAGACATTCTATAGAATCGTGAGCTTCAAACTTTGTGGCATCAAATTGGGGAAGAACCACATAAGGGTGTGATGGTCAAGTGTCCACACACATTTTGGCATATCGTGTACTTTGAACCTTTTGCATATCCAAAATATAACCAGCAGAGTGCGCTTGTAGTCAAACCCTGAACCCTGTTCCCAACTCAGTCAGCATTTTAGTGTTGTTTTTAACACAACCTTGACTTCCTCTAACCATTTCAACCTTTTCATAAACTCATGTCACCATTTTACGGAGTGTTCGATAATTTAGCTGCAGTAAGGTTTGTGAGATAAGCCCTTGGCGGCCCAAAAGTCAGCATGTAGATTTTCGGAGAAGAATTTAACTGGATGACACTGAAAATGGTGAAAATGGTGAAGAATGTCTAAGAGATGCAATAAAATACTTAACATTAAAAAAAAAATAGTTACTTGTTTTTTTTTTCCTTGTTACTTTATTTTGTTTTCAGACTGGATTTCAAGAAGCGAAGTACTCCGTCTGTAACAGATAACCACTTTATGCAACATCTTAACATAATCACTTTATTGAGCTATCCTGTTAGCAACCTAAATAAACCTATCAAAACTGCTAGTTGGTAAGCCGACCTGACCTGTATACATTCTGAAAGAAATAGATCACACATCCATTCAATTACATTATTCTTGTAGACAAGGACAAGTGTATGCTGAAAGTTCACTACCCATTATGCACTCTCCCCACTGTTTAGCAAGTGGCAACTCATGTGATGTGTGATTGGATAATAAAAATTTTAAGTCATGACAGGATAAAAAAAAAAAACTTAATCAACTTAATCAGGTGCTCATCAAACTTCTGTTCACTATTTTTTTTTTTTTAAGTAAAATAAAGTTCTGTCACTTCTGCACAAGCAGTTAAGAACCAGTATTTTGCCACTTGAAGTCACAATATTTGGCCAGTAGTTCAATGGTTAACAAAAAATCAACCAGAATTTTGCGCTTTAATCAAATCGTTAAACCCAGTAACACTACTGGTGAATAGTTTCATAGGGGGCAGTAGTGGCTTGGTGGATGGGGGTTAAGTCTCTGGGTTACTATTCGGAGAGGCTGGGGTTCAAGCCACAGCATTGCCAAGCTGGCACTGTTGGGCCCTTGTGCAAGGCCCTTAACTGTATCATGGCTGACCTTGTGCTTTGACCCCAGTTTCACTCTGTATATGTAATCAATAAAGTATATTACATATATACGGGCGGCTGTGGCTCAGTCGGTAGAGCGGGTTGTCCACTAATCCACTAACCGTGGGGTTGGCGGTTCGAATCCCGGCCCGGGTGATCCCATGCCGAAGTGTCCTTGGGCAAGACACTGAACCCTAAGTTGCCCCCAATGGCAAGCTAGCACCTTGCATGGAAGCTCTGCTACCATTGGTGTGTGAATGTGCTCTCATTAGCAAATCGCTTGTAAATGTAAAAATTATATTTCTGTGAAGCTGCTTTGAGACAATGTACCATTGTAAAAAGCGCTATATAAATTATATATAATTTTACCCAGATAACAATAACTGGATCCCAGAATGCTCCTGTTTTCCAGAAAAGTTTTCTTTATAGAAATATAACATTCGCATTTCATTAAACATTATGGCTTCAGAGAATGCTCCCCTATCACTCCCATATCTTTTAAGTAATTTGAATCTCTCAGGAACCTTGTGGTAAACTGCATTGGCTAGGAGAATGTTCTCTTAATCTTCTGGTATGCTCTTAAAAATAAAAGGTCCAGTTAGAACCAAAAAGGTTTTTTCAGCCTGATGCCATAGGAGAACCCTTTCATGTTGCACAATCAATGTTTTACTCTCAAGTTCTTTAGAGATCCATATTTACTGGTGCTTTAAAGAACCCACAAATGGTTCTTCACAGTAGTGCCACAAGGAACCATGTTATCATAAGTTCTCTAAAAAAAACCTTTAGTTCATACTTTAAGGAACCAATTTAAGTTCAAGTGGTTTTATTAGAATCATATACAGCTGGTACAGTACACAGTGAAATGAAACAATGTTCCTCTAGGACCATGGTGCTACATAAAAAACACACTAACCACATGAGACAACACAAAACTAAATAAGATCTACAAACATTCTACATAAAGTGCATGTGCAGACGTGTGCTAACAACGCAGGACAGTACAGTACCTACTAAAACAGCACATAGGGCACAGTAAGTGACCAACAGTACACAGTTTTGTTCTGATATAACAGGTAATGCAAAAGATAGGTGCCAAGAAGTAACAATAAAATTTAAAAATGGTATGAATGTAAACATAACATGCTATGACTTAGTATTCAGCAGATTAGCTTATACCAAACATGGACATAGCAGTTATTGTGGTAGCAGCCAGAAAAAGTGTATATAAAGTGTATATAGTGACAATAAATTAGATACTATATTTTTTACAATACAGTAGCTGCAAAAAATGCAACAGTGTCAATGCAGGAATGTGAAAATATTTCAAATGGAGTGGGAAGTTTTTCAGTTCCGAGTGTGTGTGTGTGTGTGTGTGTGTGTGTGTGTGTGTGTGTGTGTGTGTGTGTGTATCAGTCCAGTCTCTGAGTATTGCGGAGTCTGATGGCTTGGGGGAAGAAGCTGTTACACAGTCTGTTTGTTTGGGCCCGAATGCTTCATTACCTTTTTACAGATGTCAGGAGGGTGAAGAGTGTGTGTGAGGGGTATGTGGGGTCATCCACAATGCTGATGGCTTTGTGGATGCAGCATATGGTGTAAATGTAAATTTTTCCACATGTTTCCATAATGCTCAAGTAACCTCCCTGCTGAAAAAATTTAAACCATTGCAGAAATTCTAATGGTTTCCACTACAAAGAGCATTACAAACCATCACCCAACCATTAAAACCATTAACATTATAATTTTAAATGATCTTTAATGGTATCCACTAGACATAACATGTCACCAAAAGAAGGCACGCAGGGAGCATTACAGTTTCCATTCAAACCAATACATTTCCCATTTTAACCATTAAAACCATTACAAATGAAATTTTTTTAGAAGGGCTTAAATAATCGGAATGTCTCTCGAACCGTGTCACAAACCTTGATGGTTCTCAGAAAGTTCCCCCAACATTCTCAAAACTTTTGAATAATTTGAAACCTCTCAGGAACTTCTTGTAAACTCTAAAAGTTCTGGTAAACGGTAAACAATTTAAATCTCTCTGGAAATTTGCATAACCCACAAAGTTTCAGAAAATGTACCCTTAACATTCTAGTAACCTTCAAATTATTTCAGTTCTCTCAGGAACCTCAACAGTTTAGAAAACGTTCCCATGATGTTCCCATAACTTTTAAATAAACTGAACCTTGGAGTAAAGCACAATGGTTCTGCGAATGTTCCACTAATGTTTCCATAACTTACTTAAATCATTTGAGCTGTTCTGGAACCTTTAGGAACCTTCCCCTTAATGCTCTGGTAACTTTTAAATAATCGGAACCTCTCAGGAACATTGCAACCTTGATGGTTTTGTATAGTTCAAACGTTCCCATAGCCTTCAAATAACTTAAACATCTCGGTGACATTATGGTAACCCAAAATGTTTCGGAGAACGTTCTAGTAACCCTGAAATTATCGGAACATCTTGGGAATCTTGCGCACAGCAGAGGGTGCAGTTTGTTAGTCACTCCTCGAAAACCGGCGCAGTATTAGTTGATAGTTCACAGCAAAGCACTCCTGTAGTCACAAGATCTGACCAGACGAGGGCGCACGTGATCAACTCACCTCGCTTCCCTCAGCGCGAGCACCGTTGGTCAGTAGAAAACACTGCGCAATCGCGTGCAGCAGTATCGGCGGAGGACTAGTTGCCGCGCGCTATTCTTCAGGGACATTTTTCGGAGACATTTTCAGGGACATTTTTGTTGATTTCCTCCCGCGGCGGTGATCATGGAGGCGGTGTCCGGCGCGGAAGCGCCCAGAATGGTGTGCGCGAGCCGCGGCGTGGAGCGCGCGCTGGAAGAGGCGGCAGGCTCGGGCTCGCTCAACCTCAGCACGAGGAAGCTGAAAGAATTCCCGACAGCGGCCGCGCACTACGACCTCAGCGACACGGTGCATGCAGGTAATCACAACAAAGCTGTCCATTATTGTGCAGGTTGTGAGGGCCTGTGTGTGTGTGTGTGTGTGTGTGTACGGGGGGTGAGCTTTTCGGAACCGGTTACTCTTCTAGCCCAATCTGGGCTTTTATGCGCGAGCTCGTTTTTTTGTGTGTGCTATTGCTGAGTTAAAAACATCAACAAAACAGAGCGCAGTGTAGCTGCACTGGAATGAGGTGTTTAATAAACTACCACAGTGCTGAGTTAGTGCATTAACTGTTCCATTGTTTAATTGTATCCTGCTGGATTCATGTAAACAATTCTACGTGTTAGTGCAACATGGCACGAGATAACGCAAAACTGTTATAAACGTGTTACGACGAGTTGCAGGTGTTACAACACGCAGAGTCTTCCAGCAGTATTAAGTGAATCCAACAGTGCTAAAGCATTACTACAGTGCCTTGCGAAAGTATTCGGCCCCCTTGAACTGTTCGACCTTTTGCCACATTTCAGGCCTCAAACATAAAGATATAAAACTGTCATTTTTTTGTGAAGAATCAACAACAGGTGGGACACAATCATGAAGTGGAACGAAATTTATTGGATATTTCAAACTTTTTCAACAAATAAAAATCTGAAAAATTGTGCGAGCAAAATTATTCAGCCCCTTTACTTTCAGTGCAGCAAACTCTCTCCGGAAGTTCAGTGAGGATCTCTGAATGATCCAATGTTGACCTAAATGTCTAATGTTGATAAATGGAATCCACCTGTGTGTAATCAAGTCTCCGTATAAATACACCTGCTCTGTGATAGTCTCAGAGGTCCGTTTAAAGCACAGAGAGCATCATGAAGAACAAGGAACACACCAGGCAGGTCCGAGATACTGTTGTGAAGAAGTTTAAAGCCGGATTTGGATACAGAAAGATTTCCCAAGCTTTAAACATCCCAAGGAGCACTGTGCAAGCGATAATATTGAAATGGAAGGAGTATCAGACCATTGCAAATCTACCAAGATCCGGCCGTCCCTCTAAACTTTCAGCTCATACAAGGAGAAGACTGATCAGAGATGCAGCTAAGAGGCCCATGATCACTCTGGATGACCTGCAGAGATCTACAGCTGAGGTGGGAGACTCTGTCCATAGGACAACAATCAGTCATATACTGCACAAATC
>JAFFST010054250.1:15758-35563 GCA_022414735.1 Noturus placidus
GGACTGGGCTGGTTCGATACTCACAGCTCTCATTAACTATTAGAGCCCACTGTTGCCTTGAGAGACTTCAGTGAGGCTCAAAAAGCTTGCGAAGTTCAAGGACCCTGGGTATGACCTTGAGCATCTCTTAAAAAAATCAACTTAAAAAAAAAAAAAAAAGATCCACCGCTCATCACCTTGAGAATCATTCTACAAGAAACAGAAGCGAGGAGGCGAGGGACACCTCTCCCTGGCTACACACAGGTGTGCTGCCCTTCATCCCATATGAAGAAAAGACCACATATGAATTCGTTGTAGCTTTAACTACACTGAAAACGATATCAAATGGTGTAATGCCTGCGAGCCTGCCCTCCAGCGAGCGCCATGCGCATGTAAGGATGATTGCCTTGTTGTGTCCGCTAACTGCTAGAGCATGCTGAGCCTAAGCTGCAGGGATGCTGATTAAGGCAGGATTGCCCTTAAGCTTCAAGTAGATGGTTCTTAGCTCCTTTCACTTTAAATTGGTTATATGTAGCACAGACTCACAGTCTGTCAGAAACAACATGCTTCTTGCGTGTAACATGAGGCGCATGGACATTCAGTATGGGTATAATGAAAAATAATGGATGGCTTGAAAGTGACAAAAACCCAAACAAACAGAAATACACAGAAAGATACTGGAACACTTTGAATCACCAAAAAAAAAAAAAAAAAACAACCCAAAAACCCAGCAAACCACAATCCTATAAAAACTTGTGGGGTTATTTGTGAGAGAAGATGAAACATCAAAATAGTCACCGTCAAACCCTAGCTGAATTAACTTTAAAAGAGGGCTAACATTAATAATACACAGGTTTTGCTATTATTTAGGCAAGGGGCGGTATAACCAAGGGCTACATGATAAAATGGTCAGTAAGAGCAGTAGTCATCAAATATTTCATGTAATATTATAGGCCTTGTAATATTATACAGCACTTAGTGGTTAGTACATTTGCCTCACACCTCCAGGGTTGGTAGTTCGGTTTGCATGCTTCTGGGGTTTCCTCCAGGTACTTCCAGTCCAAAGACATGCATTGTAGGCTGATTGGCATTTCCAAATCTCCTGTAATGTGTGAATGGGTGTCTTGGCACGCCTTTCAAGGTGCCCCCTCCTTGTGCCGCAAGTTCTATGGGACCCTGCAATCTTACCACCCTTTGTAAGATAAGCCATATGATAATGATAATGAGTCTTTATTGATGACATATAAGGTGCACGGTAGCTTAGTGCACTGGAAGGCTTAGGGTGGCTTAGGGTACAATTCCCACCTGTGTGTGCGGAGTTTGCATGTTCTCCCCGTGCTGCGGGGGTTTCCTCTGGGTACTCCAGTTTCCTCCTCCAGTCCAAAGACATGCATGGTAGGCTGATTGCCATGTCTAAAGTGTCCGTAGTGTATGAGTGTGTATGTGATTGTGCCCTGCGATGGATTGGCACCCTGTCCAGGATGTACCCCACCTTTTGCCTCATGCTTCCTGGGAAAGGCTCCAGGTTTCCCCATGTCCCTGAAGGAAGGATACACAGTATAGAAGATGGATGCATGTATGATCACATAAATTCCAGCACAGTGAAATTCTTTTTTCTGCATACCCCAGCATGTCAGGAAGCTGGGGTCAGAGCTCAGGGTCATGATATAGCACCCCTGGAGCAGAGAGGGTTAAGGGCCTTGCTCAAGGGCCCAACAGTTGCAGCTTGGCAGTGAACCCCTGACCTTCGTTCAGTAACCCAGAGCCTTAACCATCAAGTCACCACTGATCCATTTTATGAAAAATGGATGGATGGATTATCCAAAAAAAATTTAGCTTTTGAGGAAATAAGGCTGAATATCATAATCCTAATAGGCAAACAAACTGTGGTTTAAATATATGTACTAAGCATGTGAATTAAATCATGTTCTCATCCTCAGACTGTTATAATCTGCTCATTCTGAACATGCCTTTACTCCTCTACACCTGTATACTGTAATTTATAATCCCACTATTCGGTGTCATACAGAAAAGGATGAGTTCCCTTTTAATTCTGGTCCCTCTCGTGCTTTCTTCCTCATGTCATCTCAGGGAGTGTTTCTTTGCCACTGTCACTTCTGACTTGCTTATTAGGGATGTGAATCTAGACCTGGATCTCTGAAGTTGCTTTTTGACAAGGTCTATTGTTAAAAGCATTGTACAAA
Source organism: Noturus placidus (assembly GCA_022414735.1). Classification (NCBI taxonomy): domain Eukaryota; kingdom Metazoa; phylum Chordata; class Actinopteri; order Siluriformes; family Ictaluridae; genus Noturus; species Noturus placidus. The sequence continues at coordinate 17,942 of JAFFST010054250.1, forward strand.
TAAAGTACTTAATTAAATACAAACTTTTTAGATCATGAGCTGCACATGCGCTATTCTTACACACACACACACAGAGAGAGAGAGAGAGAGAGAGAGAGAGAGAGAGGCCTAGTTAACAGCAAAACTGTAAAGATTCCACCCAGGAACAAGGGGATAAATTATGGCAAAAACTAAAAGTCATGTGAAGCTTCCTTGTGCATCCATGTGACAGGCAGCCAGCGTGGTGGGGAAAATGTCACACAGTGAAAAGGAGGCCAACCCACCAGACAGTCGAATGAAGAAAGGCAACCGTTGTGAAGGAACCATGAGACCTTTTCATTCTATTCCCCAACTTGCATTAAAACTGAGTCAAATTGTAAACCATTAAACAATCAGATGTCAAGATGGGGAATATCGGTGGAATATATGGTGAACATTTTTTCCCCTATCAATCACAACTGGCAGAATTGTCAGCAAATCTTTTTGAAGATGGTAGTGGGAAGAATCCGGGGACCTCGCAAGCGAGTAAATAAAACATGGCACTTGTTTTTTTTTTAAACTTCCTTCTTCTTTGCCACTGTTGTTTAATGGGGAAGCTCCTACTGATCAAAAACACATTACCATAAACTAATCAATCAATGCCTCAGTCGCCAACTCACTCCTTTTCATCACTCAGTGGATGGAGGTCAACGTTGTGTGTGAGCGAGCAAGGTCCCTCCATGCAGCTTGGTGCCAAAAAATCCTTGCTCGCCTTTCTCATGCTGTGCCATGTCTGCTCAAATCATCCCACATCTGTTTTTTCTTCTTCTTTTCACTTTTTTCTTGCGCATGTTCTGATAAATTCCTTCTTTTGAGCTCTATTTATTTTCAGAAAAAAAGAAAAATTCATCCATTGTGAGTTTTATTTTTTTCTGTAAATGGATGTGAAGGCTGAATTGCTGGTGACCTTCTAAAATTGAAGATGAGTTGTGTGAATAGTAGGCTCATGGATGAGGAACATGCGAGTGAGTTAAGTGTTTCTCTTTAGTCTATTCCAACCTTGATTTGAATGCCCTTTGCTTTATTCCGAAGCACAGATTCAGACAATAGGCAGTCTTCATAATATGTCTTGTCCACTGCCATCATTCCTGGGACTACTGCATTAACCGCTCACGGATATGGAAAGTACAATGCTGTTCAAAAGTTTTTGGTTTTCTGCATTTTTGTACATGTTCTTTTGTGTCATATTGGAATGAAAAGGCTTTAAATGCTTGTGGCTTGCTTGGTTTGTGTACAACACCGAGTGTGAAAATGAACTGACCCTCCAGTGTCCACTCATACCGCAGAGGAAGAGCTGCAGGAATATTGTTCTGAATGCTCTAGTCTGAAGTGGCATAGTGCTGTGCAGTATAGACTTGACTCCTGAGGCACAAAATGCCATATTCCAAAAATAAGATTATAAATAACTTCTGAAATGGTTTTGAAATTGGGCCATTTCAAATGCTCTAACCTTTCACTAAGGCACAGATGCAGTAGATCTATGTAATCCCAATGCATATACTGTAGCGACTGTAATGGATCATTTCATGGAAAATTTTACAAACTGTCAATCATTAAGTAAGATTCAGAAGATTCATGGAGACATGGTTCCTGCGCCGTAGCCTGAGTATCTGCCTGCAGGGCCGGGCTGGGACATAATTTCAGGCCGGGAGTCTCACACTCATCCAGGCCACTCCATACACCCACAACAAAATTTTGAAACCCCTGACAACCCTACTTTTTTCTTTCCTAAATTCAATTTATTACACACAGTACGGTCATCCCATAAAAACAGAAACAAGAAACCTAGAGGTAGTGAAACAGTTCTAATTTATATTGGCTTATATGCTGAGGCCGCCAGGCCTTTAACAAACACCAGAAGTGCAAAGCTGAAAGTAACTCTACTTTTCACTCGCAAACGTACATAAAATGCAGAAAAGAGGTAAACAAAAGACACCTTTTTTTTTTTTGCCATTTTTCATGTACCTGATACTTCTTTACCAGATCCAATGCTATGAACAGAACCATCTCCACATTGATGTAAAATTATAACTGTTTAACCTCACTATAATTTGTGAGCACAGAATCTCAATTTCTTTTAGTTAAAATTAAAATATCATATTAGAGCAATTTTTTTTTCGTTTTTTTTTTACCTGAGATTCAACCATATTATATTTCATACAAATATACTAAAGCATATTTAATTTCTCTTATTTTACTTCTCTCTCATCTTGACCCTGAAGTGTGAGCACTGCCCAGAGCCAGTGCCAGGCTAACTCTCTCCACCTTATTGTGAAAAATAGGACAAAGGTTTTCTTTTATAGACAACCTATAAAGGTGGCTTATTCAAAATGGGTGCTATATTTGTATATAACAGTATTGTTTGCTTCTTTATTTCTTCTGGCATAGGTTTTCCTTTTTCCCTGCTGATAAAAACAAAAACTCATGTAATATGTAATGGCTTTACTGGTTATTAGGAATTGGATTGGTTTTAATGGAAACTGTAATGGTCCCTGTGGGTCTCTATCAGTTATTTGTTCCCTCCCTGTTCTTAATGGTATCTATTAATCCATTAATAAGCAATAAAGGTAATGACAATAGTTTTAATGGTTAGCTGATGGTTTGTAATGGGGTTTGTAGTGGAAACTATTAGAATTTCTGTGATGGCTTCTATTGTGTTTTTTTCAGCAGGGTTAAAAGATAGGAATGAGTGAACAGGAAGTATATAAACCCAATGGTAAGCTACAGACTACAGGATTAAGGAGACATTTGCTTTGATCACATTTCAAAAATATCTTACATAGTGCTCTGCATATATTTTGATATTATTCGTAATAGCAATGCCACTTTGAATTGAGTAAACAGCAAGCCAAGTTGCTATGGGGTAGTGTGTTGACAGGCAACTGCCTCTTTAAATTGATGTTAGGAAATACGAGACAACTGCGTGGGCAGAGGTTAGCTTTATTTAGCAACATTAAAATCTGTAAAGTCCATTTTTGCTCTCTTATCTTATTTCCAAGCGCCATTTTGTTATTCTCGCTCCATGTGGGCTGCCTTTCTTTGCAAAAATGCAAATGAATTTAATGTCGAATGACAGGGAAAGTTAACTTTCTTGTGTGTGTGCGTGCGCGTGGCAGTTCCTCCCTTTGGGAGGATGGCGAGCTGTGTAAGCCGTGCTCTAATTCTGTCATTGTCAAAAGTTTTGACATAATAAGCGATTGTTTGCGTGCCTTTGTTCAGTGGTGATTTACAAAAGGAAACAGCATGGCTCCTATTCCTTTAAGGCATGATTGGCACTCCTTATGCTAAATATCATAACTTTTACTGTCGCCGTGTGTTTTTTAGCACCTCTTTCATCTGCTGTGGATCCGCAGGTGTTTACCTTAGCGAAGTGGCCTGCTTCGATGGCTGAGAGAATTCTTTCTGCGATCAAAGCCTCTGCGTAGCACTCAATGTTGACTCTCTTGCTTCCTGCGTGATGATCAAGCACTGTGCTTTGTTAAAGGGCCGTCCCTGACTCTCCCAGCATTTGCCCATAACACTCATCATATCTGCGTATTTACTGCCAGACGCATGTGTGTGTACAGCAAATGAACTGCCATGTTGAATGACACACGCTGATACAGAGCAGGATTCCATCATCTTACAACTTTATCAATACAAGCTACATTGATGGTTCATTTCTCTTGTTAGATAAAGCTATTCAGTATTTACATTCATGACTAACACGATGGAGTACATTTAAAGGAATACTACACTATTTTTCATACTTATTTCTATCTATTGTATAGGTAGTGTACAGTTTATGCGACTACCATTAATCCTTTTTCCATACCACTTATCCTACACAGGGTCACATGAGAGCCTGGAGCATATTTCAGGGAACTCGGGGCACAAGGTGGGGAACACCCTGTATGGGCTCCCAATCCATCACAGGTCACAGTAACACCCATTCACACACTACATATAAGTTTGAACCGCCAATCAGCCCACAACACATATCTTTGGACTGGAGGAGGAAATCAGAGTACCCGGAGAAACCCCCGAATCACGCGGAGAACATGCAAGCTCCTAGGGCAGATTTAAGTCCCCAGCCCCAGAGGTGTGAGGCAAACGTCCTAACCCGGTTTACACTAGTGTGTTTTTGTTTTAAAACGCATAACTTTTGCAACGGTTATGCTTTTCGTCTACACTACTCCGGTGATTTTGACTCTCAAAAACGAAGACTTTTGGAAATGCCGAAGACCCCGTTTTAGTTTGAAAACGCCAGGCTTCAATGTAAACAGACCAAAATGAAGACTTTTGAAAACAAAGGCGTGGCATCGACCACATTTGCCCCCTGATTGGGTTTTCTGGATCATTGCGTATCCTTCTCTATTTCATCAAGCCCCTACGATATGACCATTACGCCATCTTGATCGTATACACAACAACATAGAGACTGAACCGCAAGCTTTGCTGGCTTTGTCGTCATTGTAAGCAGCCATTGTGCAATTAAACACTCCAGCTGCCTACATGAACAAGAGGCAAGCTTTGATTTGAGCAATTGGCAACAAATCTCATTTCAAGCAGTGTAAGCCCCACATGGACCAATGGTTTACCAATGGTAAACTTCCTGTTTACACTTGTATGCGCATGCCCAGTGTGCATGAATGGTCATGTGACATGCATAATCAGAAACACAGAGGAAATGCCAGTGTGGACCAGGATCATTTTCAATTTAAAAACACTGTTTAAAAACGAAAACGCACTAGTGTAAACAGGGCCTAAGCTACTGCACCCCTACGTGACTACCACAGAACAATAACACATTCAGCTGGTTTCTTTCTAGAGACTCACTTGCTAAAGTTGGGCTTACATTTTATGAGCAGTGAAATGATGCTATTTGACTACAGCTCACACTTCACAGTTCTTGACACAATGCAGAAAATCACATCACAGTGTTGTTCACACTGTACAATACCCCACAATGCAGGTGCTCACAGCTGTTCTAAATGTAAACGGCAGTGATGCCAGTAGTGCCCTCAGTCTAAAAATGTCGACAAGTAGACACGTTTAGTTTGGCAGTTTTACGCACTCAAATTTCTAAAGAACACTTAGGATGCTGTCTCCACTGTTCAATTAGCGCCGCTTCAATCACCTGGATGTTTTCTGTGATCTTTTCCTCTCAGTTTGCCTTTGGATTCAACCTGTGCAACCTAGACCATGTGACTGTAGTTACCAAGCAACTACACCACTCAGATTCTCTGCAAAACTCTTTCAGTGGTTCTTCAGTCAAAGGTACTTGTAAATTAAGCCCTAAATCTGTAAATTTTAATTTCCTTTTTTAATCTTTCATATGCTGCAGATTCCATGGATAGAGATTAGATTGTAACTGCCGCAGCATACTCTAAAGGTACATCCAACAGTAGAGAGCAAAAACCATTGTGTTTACTAACATCAGCTTAATGGTGCTAAATGTTGAAATTCCTAAATTCTTCATGGTCCTGAATAGGGATTTAACTGAATTGTCTTTGTTTGTATCTAGTAAAAAAATAATGCCAGGCAAGTCACTAACAGTAAGCTAACCATGAAAAGTAATTTGTCAGCTTAGCAACAATTAACAACTAGTATTGATCACATAATGGCTGGTGGATACTTCATAATTACATCCATTTTGGTGCCTATACAAGGTTATGAACACCTAACATAACTAAAACCTAACACAACTAACCATTAACACCTAACATAACTGAAATCGCAATATAAGAAAGATTCTAATACTGGATAACAGTAAGGGTTCGTAATATATTAAGCCAATTTCCTTTCCAATGAAGACCATAATAACAAAACGGTAATTAAATGACATTTTTATGAAGAAGTTGGTATTAACCTTTTCTTGAACCAAACTTAAGCGAGCAAGTAAGTTTCCCTGCTTACTTTTTTCATACTTTCCTGTTTTCTTTTTTCTCAGCAACTAAAATCTAAGGGGATTCCCCCTCCCCCCCTTTCTATCTGAGAACTTTTCCAGTTTCATCAACGCTCCTGACTGACAAGCATCATTACGGATAAAATTATCTTGATAATTATCCTGCTGAAAAGAGATGTATCTCCCTTTGTGAGGAGGAGGATAAGGAGATGGAGCTACATCAGGGAGACGCTTGGCTAGAATAAAGTACCCTAATGAGCGCACGGCCTCCCGCAGAGCACTGTGGCTCTCGAGCAAAGTGTGCGTTTTTCTTTTTTTGTGCATGGTAAATGGAAACGGAGCAGCCGCCTGCTTATGCCAGCCACTTAATGGGGGACCTTGCCAGCTGCAATTATCTTAATTTGTAGCCCCCGGGCCATGTCCAATATGAGGTCCTCCACTCAAGACTAAACCTCATATGCATGTACATAGTAATACTGTAGAACACATTAAAACTTCTCTACCACTAAAGATGAAGCTAATCTACATGCTTGTGGCTCACTGCTTGATGTAGGTGTACACTTCCAACATAGGATACAAATGAAATCACCTGTATTATACAACAACATTTATCATCATTATTATTATTATTATTACTACTACTACTACTACTACTACCACTAATACTACTACTACTACTACTGTTACCTGGCTTTGTAAATGGACTTAAATTTAAATAAAATAAAATACGGATGCACTGTATAAAATTTGCACACTAGAATTATGCTTCTCAAAGGGGATAAAATACGCACTTTTTGTGTGTGTGTATTTTTGTTACAGTGGTTGAAATCAAAACCCACCCTCATCAGGTATTATATTTATCATTAACTATTAACTATTGTTATCAGCCTGTTTGACTGGTCACTTGAATAGACTCGATAACCCAAGAACAAATACGGCTATAAATAAAGCCAACTTGAATATGATAATTTTAATAAAAATGTGTTCTGTGAATAGAAAGTTCAGGAATTAAAGGATCTATAATATGCCTCCAATAAACTGCCAACATATCATTGTACACATTCAAATTTGGAAGATATTCTGAAGATATTATTTGAATAGATGGAATATGTTTATAAGACCTGTGGCTGTAAAATGTAGAGTTAACAGGGTCACTGATTGCAAAAGGTTTTTGTCCATCTGCTGTAATTAAGATCTACAATTCAGCAGAACAATTTTAAATCAGAATTTTAATAAGATCTTAACAATAATGAACTGTATTTAAGTACAACAAAGAATAAACTTCCAAAAAACCTTTAGCACCAAGATATTGGAGCTTTTAAGTGATGCTGTCATTTCTTTACAGGAGTGAACATCTTTAGCATTCATCTGTTCCATGTTTAATGATTTTGTGATTTTTTTTTTATAACCCTCTGATCTGTACCATTCATCTATACAATTGTGTTCATCTTTTCTAACTGCTTGTCAGGGTTGAAGTGGACAATCCATAAGCAATCTACCTACGACACGGAGAGAATGTGTAAAACTCCACACAGACAATAACCTGAGCTCAGGATCAAACCGGAGACTCTGGAACTTTAAGGTGACGATGCTGACCTCTGTGCTGATCAAACATTCATTTCAGTTTAAACCAACACGCATTAGGAAACTTCCCAATCTGAAAAGGATAAACATCTGGTCTAAAAATTGTTTAAAACTTAAACACACCAACTCTATTGTGTTCATTAGAGATTCATATTTTGTTCTCCTCAATCTTGCATTACTGCTTGATGATTAAAAGAAATAGATCAATATGGGAAATCAACTGTCCCTTGACTTTACGGATTTATTCAACCACAAATGATACGACACTTTTGACTCCAAAACCAAGGTATTTGTTCTCCAATATATGCCTCAGAGATTTGTTTGTTCCATTAAAAACCCACCTTTATATTCCATGTACAGTTAAGTGTATCCAAGTTTACCTTGACAAGGGGCACACATTTTACTTAAATGAATCCTATGTTCACACAGTTCTTTATATTCCCTCACCAATTTAAATCATACTGCCTCTCAGGGAAAACACAAGGACACGCAGTTATTCACATAAAAGGAGGAAAGTGAAGCCGGATGCCATGCTGATGGTTCATTGTTTGAGAACGTTCTGTTTGTTCCTTCTTATCTTTCAACCTGTCCTCTGTGCTCAAGAGGTGAACTCTGCATACACATAACCACTGGAGATAGGAATAGTTAGTCTGTGATACAGTTTCCTGACATTTTATACTACATTGGGTGGTAATGTCTTTCAGTTTCACTTATCTGACCTCTAGATCAGTGTAGAAACTTTTTCTTTCTTTTTTTATTATAACCTCATACTGATTTTAATTGCCTTGAAATGCCATTAAATCATGAAAAGCTTGATAATTACTTTCAAATCCAATTAAAATAACCAATCTCCTGTAGTACACATCACCTTCACTGCATTTTTTAGGGAATAAAACATGCCATATAATGCTCTTTCGTTCTGGTTCTTTCGAGGGAATCCTTAAAATGTTTTGTGCATAACCCTACGACAAAAACAACAACTAACCCCTACAACATAACCCTTAACCATGTACGTATATCCTATACTACAGTAATACACATGCCCACACTTTCTACACCACAGTTCACCCAATGAAGCTGTGTCCAGGTTTTTCCTCACACAAAAATAGACGTGTCTGAAGGAGAATTTGAATGTGTGTGTGTGTGTGTGTGTGTGTGTGTGTGTGTGTGTGTGTGTGTGTGTGTGTGTATAAAATGCCCTGCATTGGGGTGATGCCCATCCAAGTTATGTAGGCTCCGGACCCACCATGACGTTGAACATTTTCCATACCGCTTATCCGACACAGGGTCATGGGGAGCCTGGAGCCTATCCCAGGGTACTCCGGGCACAAGGCGGGCGACACCCATGACGGGGTGCCAATCCATCATAGGGCACAATCACACTTACACACCAATTCACACTGAGAGAAATCCCACTCAGCCTACTGAGGAAACCGGTGTACCCAGAGGAAACCCCTGAAGGGAGAACATGGAGAGGAGAAAATGCAACAGGACGGAGGCAAAAATCAAACCCCCAAACCCGGAGATGCAAGGCAAACATGCTAACTAATAAGCTATCATGCCCCAATTATGTTAAATAATTAATGCATAATTTATCAGTATAAAAATAGTTGTGTGATGAATTTTACAGTTAAATCCCACAAAGTGCTATTAATAAATATTTACCTTGGAATTTTTGGAATCTGCTTTGTAATTGTTGAAATGTATGGATTCTATTCATTAAAGAACTTCAATATCTTCTTACAAAATTAGTTAGATGTAAAGAGCTCACTTGTGTGTGTGTGTGTGTGTGTGTGTGTGTGTGTGTGTGTGTATTTAACCATGGACAACAACTGAAAAGACGGAATGTGTTTAGCTATATTGTCCTTGAGTTTAAACCGTAAATATTATTCATTGGCACAAATCTGTGACATTGTAGCTAAACACATTAACTCCTTTATAATGAGACTTGCATAAGTTGTATGTAACTGCAACCATGAGCTATATTACACTGAACCATAATTCTTTGGTGTACTGGTCAGGTATTTCCATATTTTGACCTTTGCTTGTCTTTTTTTTTCTTGGATTTTTAAGAATGCATTTGTCTTTTATAACAGTGACAGTCAGTGTTCTGTTCCTGGTCATGGACTCTGATATTGTGTTACAGTAAACATATACACATTTAAAAAAAAAAGGATTGCACATTAAACTAAAAGACTGTTGCATTTTGCGGTTGTGCTGTGTTGGTGGTAATACAAATGGGATAAACACTATTCCATTTTTTTTGAAAGCATGTTAGAAAGGTTCACACAGCATTTCCTTGAATCTAGAAGTGTTCATCAGTACTGGAAACCCGCAGGAACCCACCAGGTTACGGTGCTTTAAATTAGGCTACTAGTTTGTTTATATTTTGGGAAATAGGACCACAACTAAATTTGTTAGAAAATATTGCTGGTATGTTCAAATAAATATATTAGAAATTAAAACTAATAAAAATTGCACACATCTCTAGTTGAGACCAGTTATGAAGGCTGAGGAACTGTCATAGACAGAGTTCACAGAATTCATCACGCTGACAGTGCTAGTGTTTCTACCCCTATCATTTTTCTGAGGGTGTAGTTATAGGGCCGATATTTAATAAAAATATATCAAGCAACAATTTTAGTTTAGGCCAAGGCCTCTTCAGATTAAATCCAGATACGGATATTTGGAGCACTAAATTCCAATCTATTGTGTTTTGTTTTTAATTTATTTGATAACTGTGAATATCCCTGTGTAAGCTACACCTTTAAAAATAACAAATGCTGTTATAAACTCTGAGAATCTTTAAGCACTGACTGTTACTGTTTAATATTTCTTTCTTAAGAAAATATACAGCAGGCCCCTGAGCTCTGCATGTAATACCACGCATGCTCAGCATTCACGCATTGATTGGTTGGGCATGGGGCATGTGACAGTGCAGGAAGAAATGTGGGCACCACCTTGGGTCGATAAAAAAAAAATATGTGCTAGGAGCCAAGGAGGCTTTCAGTAATGAAATCAATAGCTGCGCTTGGCTCCAGGCATTAGGATCATCGGGCCGGCTGTTATTTAGTCATCGTTGTCCTAACAGCCCTAGCACAAGCTGGCTAGCAGTTCAAAATCAATAGAGTGACTCCACAGCCAGCATCCCAATTACTGGTGAATGTGGTGAGAAATCAATGCAAGTGGTTGACATTAACAGATCCTGGTGGGAAATCATGCCACATTATTTGTGTTAGGGGTCCCTCGCTCCCTCACATGCAGCGTTGCTTTGCTCAAAGTGGAAGGTCATCAAGTGTTATGATAGTACATGGCGATCAGGAAATCAGACTCTGATCATGTTTGCTACTGTCAAATCCTTATTTGATTTTTAATTGTAATAACTTGTGGTTAGAGTGAACACACAGCCGGTCTGAGATCTAGATCAATCAAAGGCTCGTTGGATTTCAAATCCTTTTCTCTCTCTCTGAAAACTTAACACCAAGCTTTATGTAAATATACCACACCAAGAGCTACTATTAGCTTTCATCTCTCTCGCAGCACCACTGATCAAACCAAATACTGCTCCTCTGGGTCTCCTAACGTTACCGACGTGATGGTGAGCACATCGACACGTCACCTCAACTTCCCCCATTCTCACTCATGGCCCTCAGGCTAAATAGAGACACCTCCAACCCTCCTGTCCCATTTATGATTGACACCTCTCAAGTGTTCTTCTGACAACTTAGCCCCCCTTCCTTCTACCAGCCATCTCTAGCATGCAAAATACCTTACATAGATAGGAAAGTGAAAGGTGCATGTGCATGCAAGGCATCTAAATAACTTTCCGCTCTTTATCAGCTATTTCTTGTTGCTGTACTGTCTTCTTCTGGCAGCTCATGCATATGGAAAGAAGAAAATATGTTCTCGCTGAGATAAGAATGGTTCGTACATCTGGAATGCATTTTGAAAACCAATACAATGGCAAACTTGATACGTGGTGTTTAAACTGACAGTGGTGTGATTGTGAAGAGGGACGGGTCACCCAGCCAGTGAAGGGACTAAACTCTCATGCTGTGATGTCCGCTGTATTAGGATAACAGGAAATTGAAATTACTGCATCACTTCAGTGTTTTCAGTGGCATGTAAGATTATAAATTAGTCCAATACGGAATATCTAAGCTTTATTGCAGTATCATATTTACCTTACATTGATTTATTTTAAACATAAGTCATATGTTTATTTTAAACATAAACATTTATGTCAAACATAAGTACAGACCATGCAAAACAATTTTGTGCAATTCAAGTAGTTTTTGCAAAAAAAGCACAAAACACTCTGCAAATTGCACCGCAAAATTTGAAGCAAAAAAAAAAAGCCGCACAAAATCAAGCATTTTTGGCCGTAACAATCACAAATAAACTCCATGAAATCCTGTATGGACTGTATAGTGACAATATATGTGATAGAATCTGTAGATTTACATGCAAAAACTGCACTACAAAACTTTATTTACCATTTAAGATGGTAATATCATTCACATTTAAGATGTTATGTGATGGGTATTTAATAAAAAGAATGACTGCTGTTTTGTAAAAAAAAAAAAAAAAAAAAAACAATTGTCATTTCAATGCTTTGGCAATCCAGGAAGTGCTGTAACTATCATGCAGATAAGCTCACTGAATTGAAATGAATTGGGGAAGCTATAGAAGAAAAGGAAACAGGAACTGCAACTAGGCTGAAATATGAGCTTGAGTGCAAGCCACTGTTGTTTGGGTAAATATTAGAAGATTGAAATAATGTCCAGACTTGATTGAAGATATCAACCATGCCATCTCTGTTAGTAACTAAAACCAGTTTTTTTTATTGTCTTTTATTGCTTATTTTTATTTATTCTTATTACTGATTTGATTTTCTTATACTCTATTTATAAACATTGTTTTGAAAGGTGCTACATAAATAAAGCTGTACTTACTTACTTACAAAACTGTTATTGGTCAAGTATTACCAGAGTGTGTTATCTGCTCTAATATGTTGAGACTGTCATGTTGCATGCTTGTATATGATGAAATAGAACAGTGTCTACAAGAGAAAACTCTACAAGAAACCCAATAGTTTTCAGGACTGTCTGTAGTGTTTGAATTCAGGAAAACCTGTAGTATTGAGAGTTATATAGAAGAAAATGTAAAACAACAACCACAACAAACAAACAAACAAGCTAAACAAGCTGGGTTTTGAACGTGTACCGATTAAGATCACGCAGTTAAACCAGCTCAGACCTTGTAAAATTAAGACATTATGCATAATGCATGCAGTTGCTGACTGAGGGTGATAGGATCCAGTCACACATAGACAAGGGAAGACTATTTGATAACTTAATATTAAAGTTCTATTTGGGAGAGTTCTTTATCATAAATTGGCACGCCTCTACCCTTAGACAGCCTATCTTGTTAAAACATGTTGTAGTCAGCCAAGGTTACTTCAGGATAAGGAATAGACTTACACAGCCATGTTTCAGCGACCACTATTTTGACATTATTTTACTTTTCAGTACTTTTTTTTTTTTTGTTATTAAAACTCCTTAGTTTGTCACTGTGAGTCAGCAAATAGAAATCATAGGACAACATTCGCAAGTACTTATTGATTTAGAGCGAGGGGGAGAATTGAATTAATCTGCATGATATCACTGACACAGTGACTCAGCTAACACTGTGTAAACCCTGATGGGCTCTGCATTATGACTGAGCCTCCAAACCTTACTGCTGTACACAGTGTTCAGAACGGACCATAAATTCAAATCAGACTGTTTTACACAAGATATTAATTAGCCTAAAACTCGTCGGCTACTAGTTTACACTATATAATAGTTAACCTAATGTGAACTATAGCATACTGGTTACTGTTTTACACAATATGTTTGCTAGCTTGTTAGAGATGCTGCATAAGATTTAGCCTAGTCTTAGCTTGCATGCTAACACTTGGTATTAATTACACGATATAATAAACTAGCAGTAAGTTCTAAGAATTTCTGAATACCATAGAAGTGGAAAAGTGGCTTATAGGGGTTTATTGTCAGTTATCATCATTTATATCTTAAATAAAAAAAGCATATCATCTATATTCATTATTAATGATCCCCCATGTTTATTTAGTGCACTGAATTCTTTGCAATTATCTATTATTTTATCTGCGTTCAAGAAACCACACAATGAAGTACAATAAGAACATGTTTGGTCTGCTGCAGTTTTTTGTGTAGATTTAACTCATATCAAAGTTCACATATTGCAACATTTGCTAAAGCCTTAGGGGAAAGAGGTTAGGCAACTTTTTGGTGTCAGCTCATGAAGGCGGTCCATAAGTTCAAATTCACTCTTGGTGTACACCCATAGATAAGACAAGGAAATACTTGCACTAATCCTACACATAATTTGGTTCATAGTAGAGGTAAGTGAAACTTTTTCTTAACACAGTTTCTTGGTACATCTCACATGTTTACATTTGCACAAAGTGGCTTCAGGAGAGAACATGTTTTACTGTATTGCAACTATTGAACTACTTCAGCTCTTTTCCACATGGGAGAGATAATACAGGTGTTTTGCTTCAGCTGCTAGAAGCTGAAATGCAAATTTTGGGATCATATTCCCAAACACATACATTAAGAGAATGAAATACAACAGGACAACCTGAGCTAGTGTGTAAATGCAAAACAAACAGCAAATCTGAGCAATGGAGATTTAAATAGAAAGGAAACTGCCAAAAAATGTTTTTGCAAGACTTTGAATTAATTAAAAATGCTTCATCAAAATAATTTGCTTAGCAAATACCAAAAATAAATAAGGAAATAGTCCAAAAAGCTTAACATTCTTTATGAACTGCTGTGTGCTAAAGGCATGTTTACTTGAGTCCTTTACACTGCACAGACATAGCTGGATATTTCATGAAGCAGAAATTTTCTTGTGAAAAGATAATATGCAACGTTAAACATTATCCAGTATGACAGCCAGATCAGATTGTTCAATAGGCTTTATATGAAGGGATATCCTTATTGTACACTCTGGATTATGAATAAAGCCTGAGGTGCTGAAGATGTCTGGCTACTCTGAGCAGTGATTCACGCTCAAAATGAATGCCAGACTTGAAGAGATTTGCAAATGTTATTGGTGAAATTGATTGACTTTGGATGCGTCAAATACCATTTATTTTATGACAGGAATTCACTGACGAACTCCAACAATGGCTGACATAATTGACAGTGAGGTTTTCCTAGCCTTCTCCACTTATGCCACCATTGTCATTCTCAAGATGATGTTCATGAGTTTTTTAACTGCATACTTCAGAATCACCAGGAAGGTAAGAAAGGATACACATTTGAGGTGTATAAGCCTTTTAGTTGAGAACAGAGTATGGAGTATTTTAACAACACTGGTACATATAGAACTTTATTCTATTTTTTATTACTCCTGTGGTTTGGAGAAGATTTTTTCCTGTCACATTTAGCCCATTTGAGTACTCTACTTGAAGGAAAACTCTACCCTGAAGCACATTAAATATGTTTATATTGAAAAATCTGTGACATGCTCAGTGGTGCTGTATTAAATTTTTATTATTATTATTATTTTTTTTTGCTATGGCTACGTCACATTGTCAATGCAGTTACAATGGTGTTTAAAAGGGGGAAAATCACAAATTTTAAACATAAGCACTGATGGCCAGCTTTTACTGTTTGCTCCTAAAAACAAAAGAGCACAAGTTTGGTTTCTCACTCACCATTTCCCGGCAATGTTTAGTGTCTTTATAAAGATAAATCCAATGTAGAAGTAGTAGAGACTGAAAATGTTAAACTCAAAATTCCAGAATACAATACAGCTATACAACACCATTGTGGTGAAATATGGCAGAGAGCCAGTTCGAGCTATGAGATGATGGCATTAATGATAGTATTAGCATGAAAATGTAAGCTTTAGAATCTGGTCTGTTTGAACAGAATGTATAGAGTGTAAAGGGCTGGGAAGACTAAAGGACTAAAGCCCTGCTGCATTGGCCTTAGAGATGAAGTGAGTGCTAAATCCCACAGGTGCCACTGTCAGAACATAGTCAAATGGCATTGTGCGTAATGTAGGAAATTGTTAACCAAAGTGAAAACAGACAAATTAACATTACAAAATAAAGTGCTGATGCCAGTGAAAGTCAGGTTACAGTTTACTGCATAGTGTTGCCATATGGCAATAATTACTTTATCTCCTATTTTTTTTTTCTAGTCAATAAAACAAAACTACTATATTTCTATGTAACTGGAAAAGGGGGATTTAACTTTAACATAACAAAACAATGCCATGTCACATGACCAGGAAGTGCTGTTTGCACTTCTTTTTCTGCAATCATATGGCATGATCAAGGTCATCATTGGAGGGCTCTCAAAAATTTATTATTATTATTTTTTTTATATATTTAGGCAAAACTACTTAAAGGAAATTTTTTTAAACAATTTATATATTTTGAGTATTCTGTTATATGGTAAAATGTAATTGTTGCCATTTACCAACAACATTCACTAATGGACCTGTGCCATGTGCATTCATCAATAGATAGAGGCGTACTCTACACAGCAAAAAGACACTAGGCTTATCTAATAGTTTCCGTTTTTTTTTCCCACATTCAAAGTATTTTTCCCTTGTTCATCCCAGTCTCATATATTTTGTGGTATTTTTGACTATATGATATTTTCCACCATTGCACAACTTTACCAACTACATTCCCCTACAAAATAAAAAAAAAAATATGTGAAAATATCCATTAGAAAAAATTGTGTGTATATATATATATATATATATATATATATATATATATATATATATATATATATATAATTCATGCAGTAGAGGGTTAATTATAAAGATTATTATGGTTGTTCAGGGTAGAGTTCTCCTTTAAATCAAATGCATACCTTAATTAAATTGAGTGCAAAAGTTTATGCACACAAATAAATTAAATTTATAGCGAAGATATTTTGTCAAATATTTGTGTGTTAAAATACGAATAGTGGACAAATCATATTCCTATCATTTCTCTTCTCAATCCTTTTCATGCATCAGTTGTCCTATTGTGGCAAATTGTATTTTATTAAGCACAAGCTTGCATTATTTGCATATTACTTGCATGTAAATTAACACAATATAAACAATATATATGGGCCCAACATCTTTGCATACACCAAATATATTTTTTCATCTACTGAGAAAGTTCTCCTAATCTGACATAGTACAGGTCATTTGTAAATGTATATTAGTGAAGAAAGTTATTAAAACATAAAGGTGTTGTTTTGTATGATTTGAGCAAGACATGATCTCTCTTCAACTTAAACAGGCATTTGCAAACACTGAAGACACTCTCACTGCCAAAACTCCTGAGGAGAAGAAAAAGATGCTGCGGGTCAACGAAGATGTGGAACGTGTGCGAAGGTCTAACATCTCTTAGACGTGTGTCAAATGTTTCAAAACAATCAAATTTGAGTCTATTGTATGAAAATAAGCTTTGCTTTGTGTCTCTAGATGCCATCAGAACGACCTGGAGAACATTATTCCCTTTGTGGTGATTGGTTTGCTCTACACTCTGACAGGACCAGAGCTTTCAACCGCTCTGCTCCATTTCCGCCTGTTTGTAGGGTCACGTTTCGTCCATACAATATCGTATGTGATGGCACTGCCTCAGCCCAGTAGGGGTCTGTCCTGGATAGTGGGCATAGGTGTTACTTGCTGCATGGCCTACCACGTCCTCACCATTGTACTGCGACTGTAGGGAGAATCCCCTGAGGAACATCACCAGCCACCAGACCTTTTCATGTCTAAAATGAAATTTATAGTGTATTGTCACTAAATTCTATACAATAACATCAAGTGTAAACTCTATTATAATATCACTGTTATTTCATATTGATCTAGAGGTTTTTCTTTTATGTATTCGTTTTTCTCCAATCTTTTTTTAGAGGATCGTTGTTGCAGTTATTAGGTGTTTCACACCAGTAGGGGTGACTACTTAAGCAGTTACAACTTTTACGTTTATTATTTGTAAACAATTTTGCTAATTATATGGAATTTTCAACTACTTCAATATTATGAGGTTCTTTCTGTATGTTCATGACATGAATCCCAATTAA
>JAFFST010054250.1:44207-58272 GCA_022414735.1 Noturus placidus
ACTTAAGGGGGCTGAATAATTTTGTTCGCTCAATTTTTCAGTTTTTTATTTGTTGAAAAAGTTTGAAATATCCAATAAATTTCGTTCCACTTCATGATTGTGTCCCACCTGTTGTTGATTCTTCACAAAAAATTACAGTTTTATATCTTTATGTTTGAGGCCTGAAACGTGGCAAAAGGTCGAACAGTTCAAGGGGGCCGAATACTTTCGCAAGGCACTGTAACAGTTTTATTGATATCCATCCATCCATCCATTTTCCATACCGCTTATCCTACACAGTCGTGAGGGGAGCCTGGAGCCTATCCCAGGGGACTCTGGGGACAAGATAGGGGACAACCTGGACAACCTGCACAATCGTACACACACTCACACACTACGGACAATTTGGAAATGCCAATCAGCTTACAATGCATGTCTTTGGATTGGGGGAGAAAATTGGAGTACCCGGAGGAAACCCCAGAAGCACAGGGAGAACATGCAAACTCCGCACACAGAGGGTGGTGGCGGGAATAAAACCCCCAATTCCAGAGGTGCAAGGCACCACTAAACCACTGCACCCCCATAATTATTATGAATTTTACAAATTCAGTCAACCTTCAAAATGTCTTTAATATTCTCATGTCATTAGCACGGACATTAATTAGCCATATTTTGTGTACAAAATCTAAGAGCAAATTGCAGCCATTACCAACAATTAAGCCTTGTAAAATCAAGAAACTGTTGCCTGGTATGTTTTTACATTGTTTTTATTTGAAAGATTAAATGAATTTTATGAAATATAATTCTGGCACTCAGTCAATATTGGAGATTTAGTACTACCCCAATGCAAACTCTGCACCAAATGATTTGGTCCATGATTTGATGCATTCTTGACATAGCTGAAAAGATGAACCTGAAAAAACTCCAAACTTCAGTTTGAGATTGGGGAGCAAGGGAAAGAGGGAGATGGAGACTCAGTGCAGAACGTTCAAACAGAGATTTATTTGGTGTGCGTATACTGGGCTCTCCCTCACCCTGTGGCACTTGACAATCAATAATTGAACAGACCGAGGATAATAGCTTCCACACACAAACACACATATATAAACACACACACACACACACACACACACAGACTGTGTTTTCTCCCAAGCACACAAGAACATAGAAGAAACTCATTTGCTTGAATACCAAGCAGAACATCTTGGTGGCCTGCACATTAACTTGTGTCCATACTGATTTGCATAATCATGACTTTAAACAAGTCATTCATGCTCTTGAATTCCTCACTTTTATACATCCAGCACATTGTAGCCATCTAGACAGCACTATGTCATGTTTTCAAAAATTGCCTTTGCAGCTTTACATTTAAACCTTTGCACCACCTTGGCTAATGGTGGCTTTAATGGTAACTTAGGTTTAGTCGAGTGCAATAGTCCAGCTGTGCAAATCGTGACACAGACAATGGCAGAATTTCTTCCCGGAGATCAATTGGGAGGTACTCAGCGAGGAGAGAGGCAGGTGATGATGGCACGCCGTTAAGTGCACAGCTTGCGAAAGCCTCCTGGAGCTGCGAAAAAGGCTCCATTATTTTAGGGTAAAGAGGGGTGAAACACAGAGAGGCACTTTTCCGCTGTGAGTTGGACTTAATGCAGTGCAAATGGGCTTGAGTGCGTTGTCACCTTTGGGCTTGATGCACTGACAGACACAGCACAATTTCTCCCTCTTGCACCCTGTTCTTTTAGTGCTTAGTGCTTATGACAATGGCTGCAAGATTGTGTAACTACACTCTCTCCATTGTTTGCAATCACCACGTGTTGCATAATTGTTTTTCGAAGAGGAAACCAAATGCTCAGAAATCTGTGTTTGACAAACTGAAATCTCTTAAATATTAAAAGTTGTACCTGTCAATCAACAAAAAAACTGTTCTAATTAACAAAAACACATGTGAGATTCCATGATGATTGTGCCATTTGTGTCCCACATATATCACATTTACAAATAAACGAGGTGAAAGACATTGTAAACATAGTTAATGTGTCATTCACAACCATGCATAAATCCGATAAATATCTTAAACAGTACTTAAAAATAGAAAAACATTTTTACCTTGAATTAAACTATAATTATTAAAATAGTTAAGAAAACTATTCTTTTGTTCATTACTGTTTGAATCCATTTAACATCTCATGCTTGAAACATCCTTTCCTCTGAGTCATCCATTATAAGGTATGAAAGAATGTGCATTTGATTTACCACAACATCCACTCAACCCTCTTACACCAACACATGAAATGAATTATTGTATTTTATTATTATGACATATTTGGACATGTGACATGTTCAACAGGATGTTGCATCATAAGAAGAAGAAAAGTACATTTGCTCATTCTTCTAACTTTTTTTTGTCATATTAAGTGATGAGGTCTCTTTAAAAGTGCAATACTTATTTTCAAAAAGAAATCTTTCGACTGTCTTTGATGCCATTGGTTCATTAGAATGGATGATATTAAACACATTTGGCTCATTCAGTGCTAGAACACTCAACCCTGTTCCTCATCTAAGAGGAAAAATGCAGACATAATATATTTACATTTACATTTACAGCATTTGGCAGATGCCCTTATCCAGAGAGATTTACAGAAGTGCTTTAAGGTTTCTATCAATAAATACATCCTGATATTGGTTCACTAGTTCATAGATTAAGAATACCATCAGTCTGTCAGCAAAGAAACCTTGCAAAGAAAAAATGAGATTGTTGTCTAGAATGTGTTTTAATGGTTAATGCATGTTTTCTTTTTAAAAATGAATGTTAAAAAAAGATTATTATTTAAGTTAGGGGTTCAATGGCACACAGTTGTGGAAGCACCCACATAATGCATGTTCAAGGCTGTGTGTTGAGAAAAACCATGTAAAAATGTTCGCAATGATTGTAGAATAGGAACTTGAAATGAAGGGAAAGAGATGAGATTGAGAGAGCATAGTTATATTCCGTGTGCTTATTTCTTTACTTCTCACCAACATTGGCAGCGAATCCAGGGTACAGGGTACAGAGATAAATTTTTGACGATGCGATCGATCGAAGGAGAATTTTTTTTTTCTACCTCCCTCCCATCTTCCTGACACAGACACATCTAATTTGCTGCTTATCTTATACTTATTGAGTTTTGAGCATTGTTAAATCATACCTTTCAGCTGTTTAATTTCACCTAGCACCTCTGCCTGCAGCCCCCCAAGTGTACACAAACACTTTATGTCTCCCCCGCCCTCAAAAACAGGCGAAGAGGGAGCGAGAAAACGAGACACCCAAGGGGTGATGAGAACCGTTCTCCTTCTAATACAACCTCCACCTCCCTTTCTAGCTCACTTTCATGGCTGAGGAGCCTCTTATGAAATGCTGATGTGGATTCCCCCTCCTCTCCTCTCCATTCGTTCGCTCTCTCTTTCGCTCCCTCAGGTCTTTCTTCTCCATCTCTTCCCCGTGGCAATAGATCAGATTTCCTCTGGGGAAATCATTACTTGGCATCATTACCATCTCCAACACTTTTATCTACTGGGCCTTGTTTCCACCTCATCACTTGATTAAGTTTAGGGAGGAGAACTGTGGAGAAAGTGGAAAAGAGAGAGAAACTTAAATGCCAACTGTAATAAATAGACCTTGAAGGACCCTTTTGATTGGGTGCTGTTTGGGTGCCAGGCTACTAGTTATTTATCGTCCAGCATAACCTTTAGCCCTAAACACACACACACACACACACACACACACACACACACACACACACACACACACACACACACACAACATATGAGGATTAGGCCTAGCAGATGTTCATCCTCTCTTTTAATTAGCAGTGGTAATAAATGTCATGGCCTGCTGATTTGGTGCAAACCATTTGTACCAAACAGTCCTAATTAGCTCTTGCTGAGCCCATATTTTCTTTGGAATATTATGGGAGCAGGATTTTAATATTAAAGAAATAATTACAAAACATAATTTCTCATAATATGTAGTGATTACAAATTTTTAGGTGCTGTTTATATTTAAGAATAATTCATCCATCCATCCATTCACATTCATCCATTCTATTCATTTTCTGTAGCGCTTATCCTACACAGGGTCACGGGGAGCCTGGAGCCTCTCCCAGGAAACTTGGGGCACAAGGTGGTGGACACCATGAACAGGGTGCCAACGCATCGCAGGGCACAATCGCACACTCATTCATACACTATGGACAATTTGGAAATGCCAGTCAGCCTATATTACATGTCTTTGGACTGGGGATAAAACTGGAGTACCTGGAGGAAACCCCATAGCACGAGGAGAACATGCAAACTCTGCGCACACATGCCGGAGTCAGGATTCAAACCCCAAACCCGGTAGGTGTGAGGCAAACATACTAAACACTAAGCCACTGTGCCGCCCCCAATAATAATTTATATCATGACAAATTCATATAGATACAAAGAAAGACAATCTTGTTGGATTTTGTTTGAATTTATATGAATGAAGGTGTAAGAAAAGGTACAAATTCTGATTGGCAGCCTTATACTTAACCTTAACCTTCATATCCTAATATATTCATCAGAAATTTTCAAATTTTTAACTATGATTTGTTATTGGTTTATTCACAGTTTTAATTGGAACGGAAAGAGGAAAGCTTCATATGAATGCATTTATAACACATTATGTAGCATACATGATACATTTTCTACCTGTTGAATTCTCGTATCAGAAGGTATGGTTCAATTTCTTGTAACAGCAGCTCTGACTGTAGCATAAATGTTGTTGTTGTTTTTTTTTAAATTAACGTGCTTGTTCAAATACGTTATTGTTTCTATAGTAACATCTCATTCACAGAGACTGATGGTGGTATGGTGTGTCAGTCAGCTAATCTAAACCTAGTAATAAACAGGTTTTTTAAGTGCTGTTATTTAACAAAGAAACATATAACTGGTGATTAATGTTTATTTAAAGCGGACCTGTTATGGTTTTCAAACGTGTCTAATTTTGTTTTAAAGGTCTCATACATAGCTTTACATGTATCCAAGGTCAAAAAACACTTTAATGTGTTCATAATTTAAACTTCAGCATTACCTTTTTACCCCCAGTGTCACAAACGACTTGCTCAATGATCTTTTCTAAAGGATTCATTCTAAACTCCTCCTTTCAGAGAGCATACTCTGCTCTGATTGGTCAGATGTCCCAGTCTGTTATGATTGGTTTTACCGCTGTCAGCGAGCAGCCAATAAACCAGAGGCTGGGCTTTTGTTACAAACCTACGTAGGTTAGTACAGGATGTAAAAAGTGGAATCACTGACGACTCGTTTCACCTGTTCAGAATCGCTTCCTTCTTTTGGGAGTCTATAACTCCATTTATCGTGCGCTTTGATTTTTTTAAATTTTGCAGACGTTTTCACATTCACAAACAGCTCTATAACACACTACATGAGAGGTAATATTTGAAAAACAATAATAGGTGCACTTTAACATTTATGGTGTCAGCACTTTGTATCAGTTAGAAAGTTTTCTGTCATAAAGGAGGAGTCTGCACTTTCTGGTTTCTCCATAACATAACATAGCTGTGGGTTGTTTTGTTGTATTAACATCAAGAGTCACGGTAAGTCGTGTGTTATTCCTTATGCACAGTTACAGATTGACTACACAACATATAATAATACATTTACTAGAGCTGTATACTATCATTATAAAGCAATACCCTCATGCCTTATAATATGTTATGCATGCAAATTGAACTATGAGCAATTATACAGGTGTATGACAGGCATTATACGATTTTATGTGTGTTAAGTAACACATTTTTAAAAGATGAATTTATAATACATTATGAATACAGGGTTCATAGAATGCTTGCATAATCAATAAGTCAAAGTGCTGATTTATTCGTGCTGTCTGAGAATGTCTACATAATTTATTCATGTGAAAAATCTTTTATTGTTTAATATTAGACAACTCTTATACAAGCACCTAAGAAACACTCACTCATTTTTTCAGCACTTGCTTGGAGGTTAAGTAAGACATACACAAAGACAAAGACACACACAAACAAACAACACACTTACACACATAATCCATCCCACATATCTGACCTGCAGCTGTTTGTATCCACAATGCACAGCATGCGTGTGGGCGAGCTTTCCCAAGGAGTCGCAGGTCACAAGTCGAGGCGGAAAAATGAATATCTTTCTTCACCTTTACTAATGTAAAAAACAGCTAACTGACAAAGAAACAAGAAAACAACAGGAACTCAGAATGGACAGCAACTTCCTTCATAGTTGTTGAGTAGGGATACTGTCTTTGAGAGGTTTTTGTTGCTGGGATGCGATGAGGCCTGCTCTAATGTGCGTGAAGTGTGATGGCAGGTGGTAATTGCACAGATCTTTGTTTCAGAAAAGGATACATCTGACTGGCAGCATCTATTGGCTGTAGGTCTCCTGAGTGGCCATTAGGAGCTCTTCTGATTATGCTCAGCACTCAGTCTGAAAGAATTTCAGCTAACACACCAACAGCAGGCACATCCAAGCCCACAAGCTAAAGGTGAGGGTCAGAAAGGGGTCAGGGCTTTTTGATGTTGGGATTGTGTTTGCCAAGCCTACTCAACTTGTGGTTTAGAAACTGTTGGTTTGTTCCCACAGATGCTAAAGCACAAGCATAACCTTCAGCTGTTGTTGTATACATAAGACCCCCCCCCCCCTCCTACCCTTCCACCCTACCCTGCAAATAAGACCATAAAAGCCAGGAGTCCAATTATCCACCTGACATAAAGCTCTTATCCACTGGAGGATACAGCCTGACATACTGCTACAGCTCCAAGCTCACTCTCAAGGCCATAGGTAGACAATAGGCTGTGCTATGTGCTAATACCTAGCAGATACACACTCTGCCCATCTCGTTCATCACCACTTTTCAGTGTTTGTGACTGAGATAACGAGCCCATCATCTTCCAATAGCCCTCTGAGGACAGCACATGTTTCTGAGCTGAGCGAGGGAGAGAAGCAAGTTTGCGTTCGTCCTCACCAACCCGAAAAACAGGAAATTGCCTTGTATCTCGTCTTTGAAGGATCCTGTGAAGGTTACAGTTGGCAGTAATGTGGTTTCCGCAACCCTGCTGAATACAATCATCTCTCCAATTCAAGATTAGGCTAAATGGAAATGGTGTGCAATAAACAAATAAGACTGCTATAAGGACTGATGGGTTTCTAGCTGTGAAAGTAGCAATAAGTGTGTTCACCAAGGCACCTAAAAACAGCCACGTACAACTGGGGAGATGACTTGCAAGAGTAGACTAATTAAAACAGCTGTGCAGTACCAAAAAGCAAATCCTGAACATATATAAGAGGAAGATGTAGCAAGATGTTGAGTGTTATTAGGCAGGTGTATTTGTATGCGCGTGTGTGTGTGTGTGTGTGTGTGTGTATGCGCGTGTGTGCGAGAGAGTGAGAGAGAGAGAGAGAGAGAGAGAGAGAGAATACAGTATGTTGAATATGTAGCCAATGATACAGCATAGGTACGTCTTAGTGGCCTAAGCCTGGTGCATCTGGTATAGGTTAGTGTGCCACATCAAAGGGAAAACTTCAGAGAGGCGTATGGCCTCTGAGTCTCCCACATCCCATCTCCCTGAGTTATTTGCCCCGTGCTATGCTATCCAGAGCACATTCCTGATAATGGCAGGCAGCCTTTGTAGATCGCTCAGCACAGATAACACATTGTACATTCTTTAAATGACACATCAGTAGACGTAGGCTTATGGAAGAAATTGCTAGTGGCATTTGAGTGTGTTCTAGGTGAAATAACTCTCCATCTTCCTGACTTCCAGTTTATTACGTGAGCCACTTATGTCAATCCACAGAGTTAATACAGATTTAAAAAAAAATGCACTAGGACGTGCGCGTGGATGTGTGAGGTCAGGTGCACGAGTGTCACAACAATCATCTTGATCGATTTGATAGCTGCCAAATTACTGAAAGGCTTTGGTCTCATGCCATGTGTTGGGTTTATCCGAGTTTAAGATGATAATTCCTTGAGCTATAAAAAAAAATCCAGATTCGATCTCATCTGTCAACCATGAAAAAAGGCAGACCCTGAATGTAGGCAGCACTCCTTGATTTCGAAAGATTTACATTTCTGCTCTACTTCTAAGGATTGGCACGATCTCAAAGAAACTGCATTTGGAGTATCATTCAGTTACAATCATTAGCTGTTTTAAGCATGTTTATTGCCAATCAGTGATCTCTGAATCCACAATAGCACTTACCACTGAACACTGTTACTGGAGGCTTGCAAATGTATCTTCTTTTGCCACACAAATCTGACCCAAAATACCCAAGTCTATTATCGCTGCAATAAAGAGATAATGACCCAACAGTGGGAATACATTTGCCAGGGCACCATCTCTACAAAAGGGGCTGAAGGATAAGGAGTCATTAAAGCAGCGTTATCTGGTCCAGATAGCATTGGCATGTCTATGTAGATCATTATTTTCACCCCTGGAGCCGTTTGCCAAACAAGGAGAGTCGGGCTTTCGGATGCACACACTCTGGGGTCAGAGACAGCATGGGGATGAGACCGTTAACGATACATGGCCTGGAAGTTAATGCACTTTCTAAATGTTCCTAATGATTTTCTGGAAGAAACTTGCATGATCCCCCCCTCCGCGTCTTCTTGTTTGCTGAAGGGGGATGAGGCATGTTTTTTTTTTTATCTTTAATCTTTCTTTTCTATTTTTATCTTGCTGATCTTTAACAAATGCCCAGGCGAGTAGTAAAAGTCTGATACAATAACAACAGCATGTTAAATAAGATGCTGTACACATTGCCTCTTCGCCTGCACTCAGCGAATTGGCTGTTCATCAGTGCAAATCTCTCAGAGAGTAAATGATGAAACATGTCTTTGTTCACAGAGACAGAAAATTTATAAGGTGAGACGTTTGGGAGGTGGTGAATGCACTAGGGAGCTCTGGAACTTTCTTCCCAAATGCAGTAATGGCAGCTGTATGTCTTATAACCTTGGATGATTCAAATAAACCATGCAACTGTGGAGTTACAAAGGCTAAGACTGACATGATGTAAGGAAATTACATAATGTCAGTCGATCTCCCAACCCTAATTGAAGATAACAAAAATAATCCTAGATACTTATTCAATACTGTAGCAAATTTAAGTAGGAATATAACCACTACAGAAACGTGCAAACAATCACCACATCGCCGTGATGATTTCATGAATGTTTTCACTGGCAAAATTAAAAATATTAAATAAAAAAATTCAGACTATTAATTTAAAACCAGACAGTCTTATAACTAACCCTGTCAATAATAATATAGCCATTTCAGATCAATGATTAATTTACAAACTAATTTAATTAATTTCTTCATCAACTTGTATATTAACTTGTATCTTCATCAAAATCATCAACTTGTACATTAGATCCCATATCTACATGTTTCTTGAAACAGATTATTTCAGAAGTAATCAAACCCCTTTTAAAAATAATTAGTTGTTCCCTTAGCACTGGCTATGTAACTAAATCATTTAAACTAGTCATTATCAAACCCCTGATTAAAAATCCTGACGTCGACCCATGTCAATTGTCCAGCTAAAGGCCAATATCAAATCTCTCGTTTATGTCCAATATCTTAGAAAAGGTTGTAGCACAGCAGCTTTGCTCGTACATACATAGGAACATCATCCATGAAATGTATCAGTCAGGATTTAGGCCCCATCATAGCACAGAGAGAGTGCTGGTTAAAGTGGTAAATCACCTACTACTGGCCTCTGATCACGGTTGGGCACGGTTGACACCACTGATCATACTATTCTCATTGATAGACTAGATGTTGTTGCATTAAGGGAACGGTCCTCTCTTGGCTCAGGTCTTATTTGACTGATTGTTATCAATTCGTAGATGTAAATGGAGATTTTTCTGTGCATACTGAGGTAAAGTTTGGTGTTCCACAAGGTTCTGTTTTAGGACCACTGCTTTTATCTTTATATATGCTACCTCTGGGTCAAATTATTTGTAAACATGGAATTAGCTTCCACTGTTATGCTGAATGACACACAGTTGTACGTTTCAGCAAAGCTGTCACGTTTCCCCTCCGGTGGCTGTGTGCAGGCACTGCACCGTTGCTGGTCATGGTGCACTCTGGTGGCTGGGTGCAGTCACTGCACCTTTACTCTGCCGGAAGCAGAGTGCATGACAGTTCATGACACCCAGCATCCCAGAGTTGGATTCCATGCTATTTCCACAGGAAATATTCGTGGATCTTCCAGACAGGTTTGACGTTTTTTTTCGGCTACCCTGACAATTTTTTGAGAAACTGTCAGGAATACTTTTCAAGCTTGCCGGACACTAAGCCCACAGAATACGAGTGGGTTAGGTTCATGGTGTCCCGATTTTTTTTGACCCAGCTTGCAGCTGGGCACAACGATTGGCAGCCACTCAATCCCGGGAACTTGAGAACAGTAGGCAATTTATGACAGCCTTTTTGAAGGAGTTCAGAGAACCAGAGGAGGGCTACAACCTGAACCAGCTGTTGAAGGGAGCTAATGTGGCAACCAAGGCGGACCTACCTTTTCATGAACATTATGAAAGGAAGAACCACCCAGAGCATGCTTGTCTGGACAAGCAAATTCTACATACGCCCACTGCTCATGGGCAATCCAAGCTCAAGAACCCTATTTCACACGTGCCCATGCCTGAGAGCCCTGTCTCGCCCGTGCCCACGCCGGAGAGCCTTGTCTCGCCCGTGCCCACGCCGGAGAGCCCTGTCTCGCTTGTGTCCACGCCGGAGAGCCCTGTCTCGCCCGTGCCCATGCCTGAGAGCCCTGTCTCTCCTGTGCCCATGCCTGAGAGCTCTGTCTCTCCCATGCCCACGCCTGAGAGCCCTGTCTCCAAGACAAGTCTTGGGCCCGTGGGCTCCAAGACGAGTCTCAAATCCCCGGAGCTCTGGCACATCCTCCTTGCTCAGCTGAGGTCATCACCCAGTCCCCCTGCTCAGCTGAGGATGGCGCTCTGTCCTCCTGCACCGCAGCATATGCTGCCCTGTTCCCCTCTTCTGTGGAGGTTGTCGCTCGGTCTCACTGTTCAACTGAGGTCGTCGCTCGGTCTCACTTTTCAACTGAGGACGCTGCTCGGTCTCACTGTTCAACTGAGGACGCCGCTCGGTCTCACTGCTCAACTGAGGACGCCGCTCGGCCTCACTGTTCAACTGAGGACGCCGTCCCTCGGCCTCTCTGTTCCGCCAAGGAAGCCGTCCCTTGGCCTCTCTGTTCCACCGAGGACGCCGTCCCTTCGCCTCTCTGTTTCGCCGAGGGCGCCGTCGCTCGGCCTCTCTGTTCCGCCGAGGGCGCCGTCGCTCGGCCTCTCTGTTCCGCCGAGGGCGCCGTCACTCGGCCTTTCTGTTCTGCTGAGGGCGCTGTCGCCTGGCCTCGGTCCCCGGGTTCTGCTTGGGACATTCTGCCCAGGGGGCCAGGTCCACCAACAAGGGGAAGTGTTTTGCGGTGCTCCGGGAGGAGCGCCCTTGGGGGGATCTGTCACGTTTCCCCCCTGGTGGCTGTATGCGGGCATTGTACCTTTGCCGGTCATGGCGCCCTCTGGTGGCTGTGTGCAGGCTGTGTGCAGGCACTGCACCGTTGCTGGTCATGGTGCACACTGTATATGTGTGTGTATATAGTCCTTGTTTTTCACATAGCCTTTGTCTTTCGTTGTTTAGACTCACGTCTCTGTGTCAGTGTTTGTGGTTAGCCTTAGTGTTTTGGTTTGTTTTGTTTCGTGCCATAGTGTTTATGTATATTAGTCTGAGTGTTTGTTTCATGCCACAGTATTTCTGTAGATTAGTCTTAGTGTCTTTGTTTTGTTGTTTTGTTCTTCATTTCAATAAATATTAAAACACAAGTCTGTGCCTGCTTCTGCCTCAATCCCACATTCGTGACAAAAGCCAGATGACAGACAGCAGCTTAATAAAGTTGAGGAATGTGTAATGGATATTAGCCACTGGTTGCTTATTAACTTCCCTTTACTTAATTCTGACAAGACAGAAGTACTTCTATTACATGCAGCTAGAAGCTTTCTGATTACATAGTAACTCTGGATGATTTTTCTGTTTCATCATGCGCAGCAGTAAAAGACCTTGGTGTTATTATTGACTCCAGTCTTTCATTTGACACTCATGTAGATAATATTACTAGGATAGACTTCTTTCATCTCAGAAATATTGCTAAGATAAGAAATATAACGTCACTACACGATGCAGAAAATGTAGTTCATGCTTTCATCACCTCTAGACTAGATTATTGTAATGCCTTAATGTCTGGATGTTCCAGTAGGAGCATAAACAAGCTCCAGTAAGTCCAGAATGCAGCTGCAAGAGTCCTAACTAGAACCAGAAGATATGACCACATCGCTCCTATCTTATCCACATTGTATTGTCTCCCAGTAAAATTTCATTGATTATAAAATACTACCACTGAACTATAAAGCACTGAATGATGTAGCGATACAGTACCTGAGCAAACTTTTGATCTTTTATGATCCGCCACACATACAGTGGGGGAAAAAAGTATTTGATCCCCTGCTGATTTTGTATGTTTACCCACTGACAAAGAAATGATCACTCTATAATTTTAATTGTAGGTTTATTTGAACAGTGAGAGACAAAAAAAATTCCCCCCCACTGTACTGCAATCAAAAGGTGCAGGCTATTTGTCAATACCTCGAATAGTGAAGGCTACAGCAGGGGGAAGATCTTTCTCTTACAAAGCCCCACAGTTATGGAACAGCCTTCTAATTAGTGTTCGGGACTCAGACACAGACTCAGTGTTTAAGTCAAGCTTTTTGTGAATAGTTTATTTTTTCTTTAGGTAAGGAGCAGATATAGAGGGCTCACAGGCATAGAGTGTTGTGGTGAACTGGGATGTTTGGATGCTGTCCCATCCCTCCCATAGCCTTATGTTCCAGGACACCCTCATATCTGTGTTGGCTTCTCACGCTCTCTTTTAGTTGTGTTGTCATAGCTAGTCTTGCCGGAGTACCTACTTGCACTCACGCAAAGTACATTGTCCTTAACCATTACGGGACAATAAGCATACCTAATATTCTCTCCCCCTCTTTCCCTCTCTCTCCCTTGTTCTTTCTGTCCAGCTATACATGATACTCCTGAGATACCAGTGATCCTGTCCCATTCTGTTCTCTGGACCTGCCTGATCCATCCTGATGCCCTACTTCTGGTTGGAGATTTCATCAATTGTAAGTTACATGCTGCTTCTGAGGATGGTCCCACATGGTGCAGCCTAAAGATCACTGGGATTGCTGAGAATAGTGCCACTTGAAGATCATGGGGATGGCTTTGGACCTCAACTCATGTGAACAGTTATGCTATGATGGCCAGGACTACAAATTGCTAGTATAGCCTCAGCTCTGTTATTGATGGAATTATTCCTTGCCACCGTCAACCCGGTTTGCTAATTAGGACAAATTCATTATTTTTTGAAATATATATTCTGAATTAATACATTTATGTAAAACTGCTTTGGGGCAATGCTCATTGTTAAAATATATATATATATATATATATATATATATATATATATATATATATATATATATACAAATACATATTGTAGACAAATAAAAGTGAATTGAACTGAAATTTAGGAAGTGACAACACAATACACCAAAATTTGCCATTATTAGATTGTTGTAGTCACTATATTATAGGCTACACTTATTGCACATAAACTCTAATTTTAACATCACTACTGTTCAAAAGGATACATGACATTATTCCAATAAGTGTATACTAACACGCAGACTGCTACCCCCAACCCCCCCCCCCCCCCCCCCCTTTTCATTTTGATGTCGCATTGACTGTCAAGAGATAGATCTTTGACCTAAGGCTGTGTTATGACATTTTCCAAGCTGACTTATGTGAGAACATCATTGCCAACTGACTCTGCACAGTAGTTCTTTTCTGTCAGAGTCAAATACAGTGCCTTGCGAAAGTATTCGGCCCCCTTGAACTGTTCGACCTTTTGCCACATTTCAGGCCTCAAACATAAAGATATAAAA
>JAFFST010054250.1:59099-91281 GCA_022414735.1 Noturus placidus
TTCTCCTTGTTTGAGCTGAAAGTTTAGAGGGACGGCCGGGTCTTGGTAGATTTGCAGTGGTCTGATACTCCTTTAATTTCAATATTATCGCTTTTACACAACTCCTTGGGATGTTTCAAGCTTTGGTAATCTATCTGTATCCAAATCCAGCTTTAAACTTCTCCACAACAGTATCTCGGACCTGCCTGGTGTGTTCCTTGTTCTTCATAATGCTCTCTGTGCTTTAAACGGACCTCTGAGACTATCACAGTGCAGGTGCATTTATACGGAGACTTGATTACACACAGGTGGATTCTATTTATCAACATTAGATAGTTAGGTCAACATTGGATCATTCAGAGATCCTCACTGAACTTCCAGAAAGAGTTTGCTGCACTGAAAGTAAAGGGGCTGAATAATTTTGCTCGCCCAATTTTTCAGTTTTTTATTTGTTGAAAAAGTTTGAAATATCCAATAAATTTCGTTCCACTTCATGATTGTGTCCCACCTGTTGTTGATTCTTCACAAAAAATTACAGTTTTATATCTTTATGTTTGAGGATTAAAAGGTGGCAAAAGGTCGAACAGTTCAAGGGGGCCGAATACTTTCGCAAGGCACTGTATTTAGTAATGGTGTGACAACCTGCCAAATGAGGTTAAATTGGAAGGTGAGAACTTCCAAAAGATTCTCTAGTGTCTCCGATATTTAAAACGTTGTGGTAATAATATCATTGAAAAATATTCACTACACTGTAATAGCTAGTTATGATTTCATAGTCAAATCACTGGAATAACAAAAATATAAGTGTGTGTATGTATGCATGTATGTATATACATATAATTTATGAATACATTTGGTTATTATATTTGATGGTAACTTATCACCACTATGTGACACTGAGCTACAGTCAGAAGTCAAGAGGTTCTGATGTAAATCAGTGAGAACAGTGGCTTATGTTAACAAAACAAATCTGTGCTGTCAATTTATAGTTTTTTTATTCATTCCTATTCAACACCTGCTTCAATATTCTGATTCGGGTTGAAGTGGATCAGGAGCCTATCCTGAGAACACTAGGTACAAGGTGGAATACACCCCTATTGTCACTTCAGTCCATCACAATGCTCCATACAGATACGTAGGGGTAATTTACAGTAGCCATTCTACACATGTGTATGTTTTGTGTGGTGGTAGGAACCCAGAACATCTGGTGAAAATCCATGCAGACATGGGGAGAACATGCAAAAGACCTTTGACCTGTGAAGTAGCAACGCTACCTGCTGTGCCACTCTGTCGCCCTCACTGCCAAAACAAATTTTTATAAAATTACATCCTGTCTTTCCCCCTAAGTTATTACCTAATTTTTTTAAGGTCTGGGAAATTGTATGGAGCTGTGAGATGGCGACATTACCTGTTGTGCCACTTGGCCAAACAACAATGTATAAGGCTGAATGTATTCATAGGACATTATACAGACGGCATTCATAGAAAATGTTACTGTTGTTACTTGTAAAGCTTACAACAACTTACAAGTAGAAGAACATAATAATAATGATAATAATATTAGATGATAATAATAAGCCAATAGTAGAAGTACGCAGTTGAACGACAGCCTGCATTAATCAGTGTCTTAACTCTAAAGCTAGAAATATTTAGTTCAACCATGTATGATTTGAGAATATATTTGCTCATTATGTTGTACATTTTCAAAGTATTTTTTCACCACCAACAGTTCTTCAGGGCTTACTGTAGATTCAGACCAATCTCTCTCTCCATTGAGGGATTTAACAGCTTGAGTCTAATCAAAGACACTTTCCCCCTCTGTGTTTCAAGCTAAAGCAATTCAATTAGTTTAATTGGTCTCCTTATTATGGGCTATAATGAGATGAGTGTGCGCCTATTGTCAAACTTTACAGGCTACTTTAAACTGCCTCCCTAATTAGAGAAAGGGCTTTAATCTCACTGTTTTACTCGTACAGTAAGCCGGATTGTCGAGCATGGCTCTGACTTTGCTTATAAGCCAAATTACAACAGGCTTTAAATGGTTCCAGTGTTTGTTCTCAGTCATGACCTGCAGAGCTTGTGTGAGTGTAGCATGAACTCATCTCGTAGCTTTTACAATACATTAAAAGCCCCAACATTTCAACAGATGGTGATTATCTATACTCCTCTACTCAGCTGATCCTCCTAAATGCACTCTAGGGCTGACAGGTTCTCTTATACTCCATGTTTTTCAGTAGAGGAAGAAAAGAGGGTGGCAATTTTTGAGTTGTGATGACAACAAAATGGCTGACAAAAATGATTGCACTTACAATCAATCATGGAGCAGAGAGCAGAGCATGGTCTGGTGGCTAGGCTAATAGAGTGGTGAGTGGAGAGGCCTTCGATGACTTCTTTGCATCTATACTTGTGCCCTTCAGAGAGGCACGTAGCCTAAATTGCTTCAGTAAACACTCGGAGGTGGAAATGAATGCAGTAATGGGCAAAATCAGTTCACACTTCAAACAAGGATTGGATTAAAGTGCTGAGAATGTGGGAAGAAAAGACATCTGGCACACAATGTTAACACAATAATACTGTATTACATTTGTGCTTAAAATGATTACAATACAGTATTTACATGTGTCCTAAAAATAAACATCTCATGCTGAGTGACACTTAAATGAAAATTATTTAATAGCAAGCCAAAAGGAATACTTTTATTTTTTATTATTTTTAAATATGTACAACCGCCATTTACAAATAAGTTTGTCTGTTCTTGAGGCTTTGCTATCACTTTCAGAAGGTACAGTAGCGTTAACATGCACTTCGACAAACTCATCAAATCCGGTAAATCAGAGGTTACACACCTCTGGTTTATGTGAGCTGACTTGTTCTTCAACACACCACAAGTGTTTGCCAGTGTGCAGTAATGAGGCCGGACTTGTGAAGCCTGGACAAGAGGCTCAGCAACTGGACAATGATCCAATTCAAGTATAAACATGACAAGGACAAAGCCTCAATATGATGCTTAACAACAACCAAAAAAACAAAAAGCAAAGGTTCAAATAAATACATTGTATAAAAGAAGTAAATCAGACACTATCCTCCCATCCCATATAACAAACTGACTTGTGCACCAAATCCCTACAGTGCACTGACAATGATCTCTGGAGGATGTTTTACATACAAAGCAAGCAGAACATGAATAATCTTAGTAATAAAGTTACGTCAGTGTAGCGGTTCCAGCAGATTTGCTGAACCAATAGGAAAGAGGCGAAAGAACAGTTGTGAAGAGTTGTGCTCTGCTGAACAGGGCTTTTTCTCATAAAAGGAAAAGAGAAGCAATGTAATAGAAATAAGGAAACCCCCTCAACCTGAGATCTTATATTGACATGGCTCCCTCGCTCCCAGCTGACAGGACTACATTTATACCTTTTCATTACTCAATGATTGTTTTCCCTTTTTTTTCATTATGGTCCTTAGCCTGAGAGTGAAATGGGGGTCAGTGGAGAGGGGTCTAAGAATATGCTTGCATTTATTTTTGTTGCAGGGTTTGATGTGTGTAAATTTGTGTGAATTGTCAGGCCATGGGGTGGATTGTCTCCATGAGGCCGTGGGTCTTAGGGGCAAGGGAGAAGAAGGGTCATTTCAAAAGAGCCACAGCAATATCCAAGAAGAGCGTCACTTTGCTCAGGGGGACTTGCAAAACCCCCTTCTGCACTCACAAAAGTCTCTATGGCTATTCTGTACAGCAGTGCCCCATAGTGGGCTTTTCTTATGTACATTATCAAGGATAAGGGCTGGAGAGGATGGTAGTGCTTTTGGTGTCTGACTGCATGTCCCCATTCAGGTCCTCTCTCAGCTCTATCCCCACAAGCAAAAGTGCCATGTAGGGGTCAGCGGACCTGCGGGGCATAGCCTTCCTTCATCAGCCCCTCTTCATAGTCCGTCTGACACAGGATCATGTTGTTCTTCAGGAAGAATTTGTCCCCCACACAAAACCTGAAAAATGAGAAGAGACACAGAGAAGGAAAAACAGAGGGGGGGGGGGGGGGGGGTTATTCAATGTGAGATAGTCATAGGTGGTTTCCATCTGGCATCCTAAAGCATTATTGGGTTTGTCTGTCTGGGGAAACCCTTACATCTTGAAAGTAGAAATTTACAAACAAGGGTTTCCCCATTCACACAGGATTCCAAGAAGAACACCTTACATTTGAAGGGTCAGCCGTGCACTTCCCTCAGCAAAGAGGCTTCCTCATACAAAGATAGCCCTTATCCACTGACAACTGGTTGGTGCTAGTGCCTTCTCAAGCTATTCTCCACTATTACTTAAAAACAAATGATGAACACTAGGTTCTAGATGTCAAAATTAGTTTGATTCAAATTAACGATCCAAGGAAGCCATTTCTTTTTGACACTGAAGGATTTCATAATGGTTGGTAAAATATGTTCTCAAAGCTTGTCATACAGGATGTAAAAGCTTTCACAGTTGTTATAACATTGTCGGAAAACAAGGGTTCTTGACAGGTTCTTTGGATGGTTAAGAGTCCCAGCTGATATGAAATGGCATAATGATTATTATGGCTGCTGAAGTGAAGCACAGTAGTGGTGTAAAAGCATGTTTTTATTCGGTTTTCAGCTGGGAGTCCAGAAAGGTGGAATGGGGCATGGAGAGTGCTAGGGGTGCTGGTCATGAAGGACAGGGTTAAGCCTGCCAAGGGGAATGTGGTGCTAGGAGCGGCATTGCTATAAGCAATAAAACACACCTGCTTATAACAGTATATTTGTGCTGTGTATTGTTGCTTAAGCGTTTGACTTTGGATGGTAAAATATGTTCTCAAGGCTTGCAGTATAAGTAGAAAGCTTGTAAACCCTCAGCAGCATTAATATACTCACAAATCCGAAATCTGATGGTTCAGCTCTCAAACTTGGGTCATGAAAATGTTTTCATGTTTCATGTTCTCTGGCACTGAAGAGGGGTATGAGAGAACTGAGATGAGGGAATTTG
Organism: Noturus placidus; assembly: GCA_022414735.1. Classification (NCBI taxonomy): domain Eukaryota; kingdom Metazoa; phylum Chordata; class Actinopteri; order Siluriformes; family Ictaluridae; genus Noturus; species Noturus placidus. The sequence continues at coordinate 64,066 of JAFFST010054250.1, forward strand.
AGACAATGAACACAAACCTGACCTCTAACTCTGAAGTGCTTGAGAGGACCTGACCTGAGGGAAGGTGCTGTGTTTACAGTGTGTATCTCTGGAGTGTATCGGTAGCATGAAGCTGCTTCTTCACCTGCAACATGAATAAATCACAGCCTGGCCTCTACTCACTCTGCCCAATGGGCCACTGTCTCACTTGACCTTTTTAGAGAGGAGATTATGTTGGCAAGGAGAGAGAGAAAGTGTGTGAGAAGGGTAATGATATGTGATACATAGGGAGGGAGAGAGACAGAAATGGAGAGAGTGAGGAGAAATAGAAATAGGGTAGGAAAGATAAAAAAGGAATGAGAGAGAAAGAGAGAGAGAGAGAGCTCCTCTGTGTGCTGAGTTGTCCTAAGGGCTGCTTATCTTGCTCACAGCGGGTTCGACAAGGTCAGACTACAAGTGCGCAATTCTGTTTACCAGTGTGCTTCCCCTCCTTCTTTCTTGCCGCATGTGTGTGTGTACCTGAAACTCCCCCATCACCATTTTAGCTAGAAGATTAAAAGACTAGTTCACTTCTCAGCTTGAGGCTGGAACAGGAGCGCAAACAAACTCAGCAGGCTTCAATCCCCCTGCGAGCCCATTTGCCTCCAATCAAGAGCTCTTAAATGTGCTCTGTTGACCACACTGCATTGTTTTAGGGAATAAAAAGATCAATTGAACAGAGACACCTTAACCTTTCCATCTATCTAGCAACCTAACAAGCAGTCGAGACAGCCCTGCATAAACTGTTTCTAATCACAAACTCTTTCCCTGTGAAAGTTTCTAAAAGATTGTATTAGTCATAGGTGACAGTGTCAGTCGGTAGCCGCAGCCATTAGGCAGGATCAAGTATCAACAAGTAATATCCATTAATTGTGCTTGTTGACATGATGATTAACACAAAGCAGAGGTGTGCTTAATGTAATGGTGTCGTTGGCACCAATAAAAACGTTGTGTTTAAATGACACATTCTTCCCAGGAATCCATTAGTGTCCATCTTGTTTGACACTTGGGACCCTCTCCTCCTCCTCGTACCCCATCCCTCTCTCTATCTCGCTCCCCCGGCTAACAGGAGCCTTTGGTGTTTATTTAAAGCCTGTCTTTTCCGCTGCCTTTTTGTCCCATCACCGCCCTGTTTTACAGCACCGAATTGTTTCTGCTTGGTGAAATGTCAACAGTGCTGGTGACATCTGAGCGCCAATTATGACGAGGCTATTGTAGGCAGCCCATCAGAGGTAGCAGTAATAAATGCCCTTGCGCTGCCCTCCATCTTGTGGTTCCTGCAGTCATTACAGATCACCACATGTTCCAACCACCAGCATTCAAACCCCAGCTTTGTGTGTGAAGCCCCCAATAACACTTTCTCACCCAGTTCAAATGATGCTTCACTACCTCTACTTTTTTGGAAATGTAAATGAATGAATTTATATGACAGCAGCTCTATTTCATTCTTTCTTTCTGTGTTACTTTCTTTTTTACTTCTTTGTTTGTTTCTTTCATATTCTTTATTTTAAATTTTAAATTATTCATTTGTATTGTTGCCTTGTCATGTATTCCTTGACATGTATTTCTTGTTGCTTTCCTTTAGTCTTTCTTTGTCTTCCTCGTTAATTCTTACCTTCTTTTCCTTGCTTAGTTTCTTCCTCATTTCCTACCTTCTTTCATTCCATTTTCCCTCCTACTTTAATTTCCTTCTTTCTTGTCAATCTTCCATCCTTCCTTCCTTCCTTGTATGTTCCCCTTAATTCCTTCCTTTCTTGTTTAGATCACTTCTTTTTTTATTCATTTCTCGGTCTTCCTTCCTTCTTTGTTAATTTATCTCCCTTCTTTCCTTCCCTCTCTATTTATTTCTCTTCTTCCTCTTTCTTGTTTTCCTTCCTTACTTCCCTAAGTCTTCCTTTCTTCTCTTCCTTGTCTTTACTTCCCCCTCCCCCTTCCTCCTCCTACTTGCCCCCCTCAGGTCTGACAGTTGTGATGAATATGTCTATTGAAAGCCATCTAGCTGAAGAAAAGATTCCAAGGCAGCACCTAATGATGTATGACTACTTCTGCGATTTGCCTCGGAGGTCCATGTTAACTATAGTAGTAACATCTCCAGGACAAAATAACAGGCAGCTGCTAAATGAGGGATAGAGAAGAGTAGGGAGAACATGAAGCAGCTGGAGAGAATAGAATCAGAAAAGAGCAGAATAGAATAGAAGCAACTATTTCGTGCAAGTTCTTTGTTTCTAGAAGTAACATTTGATTTGGTGTGGATCTGAGGGACAAAGTGGCCAATTGCAGCACACAGACTGTAGAGGTTCAGTCCCCATAGCAGTCTACAGACCAATGTGGCTCCGGCAAGCTCCCCGTCTGATTTAGACCCATGCTTGTGACCTCCTCCTGCCTGGCACCTGTGGCCTGAGCCCATGTACCAGTCTCCTGAGAGACTTTGTGCAGCAGTGGCCAGCCTCATCAGCACAAGGCAAGCCGTCTATAGTGGGCTGATGAGGCCAGAGTGGACAACAGACTCATCGATTAACTGTTCCCCTAGCCCTAATCTGTGTCTAATAGGTTGCTAGAGCCACTCAAAATGTAACAAACACACACACACACACACACACACACACACACACACACACACACACACACAGGTCAGTGCCCATTAACTAAGCTGAAGAAATAGCTCCAGAGTTTGTTGGGTTGTGAAACTCTGATCCAATTCTAAAAAAACAGACCAGGCTTCTACTAGAACTTGGTATTGTGCTATATCCTGAAATACAGTGACTATGAATGATTATCTCCTTGCTCGAATGGAGACACATAAATCATATCTGAAACATGCTATTCCGTGCAACTGATTCACATTTTGTCCATCTCACAGCAGAGAAAGGAATTCAGATACAAACAGAGGCTGAGCTTTATATTTCTTTGTAAAATGTCTCTTAAAATGTCTCTCTAAATGGCTTCCTGGGCCTGGAATTCAGTGCGATGAAATCGGGATAATCGCTGGCAGTATGTAACATTTTCTCCTCTCAGCTGTGCTTTTGTGTAGGCCGTGGTGACTAATAAAGCTGCTAAAAGGAGATGGTGGTTGTGTAAATGTGTGTGCATGGGGAAAGTGGTGGAGGGGCGGAAGTGTGTGTACAAGTCTGATTGTATCCATTTAACCACAGAATGGGAATGTTGGGCCATGGTTGACCCTTTAGAAGGAGAATAATTACGTGCTGTGAACCCTGCTAACCTCAAATAGCCATCTACGTGCATTACAAACCCACCGTTAGACCAAGGTAGCCATTTTGTAAGACAGATTAGATGTCTTCATGAAAGGCCACGGCGTTTTGTTATGTTTGTTTTGAAGCAGTGTAATGAAAAAGCAGAGGCACCAGATGGATAGGGGTGCAATGCTGGTTAAATAAGTAAAGTATAGAAATCAATAGCTTTCTATTTATATTTATTTTCACCAATCAATTTCTTGTATAATATTACAATGAATGTATGATGTCTGCACAGATCCTTCCCAGTCTCCAAAAGAGAATATGGCTGATTATGTCCTTAAATGCCAAACAGGGTTTATCTCCTGCTAAACTGGGCTCTTAGGGGGTGTACTAGTTGGCGGTTGTTATTTATTAAAAATAAATACATAAATAAATATCAGTTCATTTTCACGCTTGTGATTTCCCCATTTTGGTTCCTTTGTACTTTGAACTAAATGTGGAAACCAGGCCCAGAGTGCACAGCACTGGAAGCTCCTGATAAGCAAATCAACATTCAAACCCAATTCAGCGCAAGTGCCAATTGAAAGCAATGGGAGTGTGTCCACCCTCAAATCCCTTTTAAATATCTATTGCCATCGCAGGCAGCTGACAGAGTCTGGATGGCCTTACTGATGTTTATCCAGAACACCAAAGTGCTGGTAGGCTGAAACCGGGTTGTAGTCTTGACAGAACTGTAATGGAGAGGCTTTCAATCTGTTTTTCATTCAGAGATGTGCATGAAGTTTTGTGAGGTGCTTTTCATGAAAATCAATGCACAACAAAGCTGCGTAGGTGTGTCAGATGACATGTCTATGCATGTCTGTAGAGATAATACCATGTCAAGTTGCTGACAAATGAATTGGCATGTAGGCTAATGAGGTGGATTTATATATCACACTGTTGATGCTCCGTTACCCAGTGTTTTCAGCTCACAAAGAAAAAAAGGTCTCGCCAATATACAATGGGCTGACAGCTTAATATGCATCTCGAACTCTCAGTATTGACAAGATGTGTATTTGAGACTCAGCTTGTGCATCTCTGTGGGTGAATTTTCACCTTGTGTTTAATTATCAGTCAACTCTTTTTTTTTTTTTATATCAGTAGTTTTGCAGTTCCGGAGTCCACCATAACTTCAGTCATTTCCCTGCTCAAATACATACATATATGAAGGGCCATGTGACTTCCAGACCTGCCTATAAAAATTCTTCTAAACACCCATGTCTCAAAGTGTCAAGAAACTGCTGCAAAAGTCTAGCCTTCGGGTGAGAAACAGCAGCAATTAGTGCAGACACCACACCATAAATCTTGTTGTGAGGGCGGGTGAAATTGTGATGGGCAGGCATGGCGGCGTAGAGAGGCCTCAGCAGCGAGAGTGCATTCCTGACGTCGATTTTATTAAACACTTGATTGGCTGGCCTAATGTAAAAAGAAAGATTTGCCTGGTTCTAAATGGGTTTTAATGCCGGGAAGGCCAGTGGACCAGGCTAGGCTCTCGCTGATGAAGATTAGCTGACTCCTTGCATTAGGAGAGTGTGTCTCGCGCATGACGAGTGAAGTGGCAAGACAATAACCCGGTGCTAATTGTGCGTAACCAGAACCTGCAATCTACCCTTCTGATATGCACTGCTCTTAGGCTTTGTGTGTGTGTAAGAGAAAAACTGAGAAACAGACAGAGGTATCCACTCCACTGGCTCTTCCAAGTATGAAGGAGATTGATGCTTGCAGTTGTCCATGGTGAGCAGTGAAAATGGACTCACACATTTATCTCATCAAGGAATAAGCATAAATTTTAAACTAAATACGTCTGAAAATAGCATGTGAGGTAATTCAAACTCAAACACCAGTAAAGACCCTAATAGAGATGGGTGATTTTGCTGACACAGTTATAGAGTGAGCAATAATCACTTTTAAATATAATTTTTTTGTTTTAAAAAAATGAAATGTTTATTACATTCTTTAGTTATTTGTCAGTAAAATAAAGTACTTATTGCAACAGCAGGGCCAATAGATTACCAGAGCAAAAATGTGATAAGCATGTAACAAGCATTTCTTTATAATTTTTTTGTTATTACTCATTTTATGTTGATTTGTGTGTAGAGAAATAGTGATCACAGAGATGCTGAAGCAGATTCAAAGTGCATAAACCTTTGCAAGCTCTCATTTTTAACTGAAATCAGAGACGTTTAAACGACAGTCGTTGTTTGCAATTTGGATATCCTTCTTCTTGGATGACACCCCGAGCATTTTTAGCATGTCCCACACTGCCGATTTAAAGTGTTGTTTGTAGTGAGAAAAAAGTTGTGGTGTCGCATCCCTCTGTCATTGTTTACACCACGTCTGCTCTCTGTAGGTGTCTGATTAGCCAAACTGAGCAAGCGGCACTCCTCACATTCACATGACTCGCTCGTGCTCGTGTACAGTGTTTCATGACTAATACATGACCAAGATGGATCAAGATGGTACTCGGGATCGTTAGTGGGCCATGTCCTCCAAAATGGGATCTGATAATATTTGTATTTCATTCATTTGTTCATTCATTCATATACAGTAACCACTTCAACTTGGTCAGGGCCATGGTAGATCCTGGTACGATAGGTCAGAGTCTATCCTGGGAACACTGGGTACAAGGCAGGAATGCCCTCTGGATTGGATGCTAGTTCAAGCACATGCACACAAAAATACACCAAGCCATATACAGTCATATTTTTAGGAAGTGGGAGGAAACCCAATTGGACACAAGGAGATCGTGCACTTTTTTTTTCTTTCTCAAAAATATTTCTACTTTTAATAATATGAAATAAAGTTCATCTCCACATTGTCAATCTTAAAATTAGCTTTCACTATAACATTTAGTGGAATGAGAGGTTTTAGGAGTGTGTGTGTGCAGGATTGTTGAATTTGCTGTCAATATGTCACTGACCTCCTAATTGTGGGTATCATTAGCTGCTGGGAAAAAACGCACACATGGAAATATTTCCGTGCCACTTCCCGGAAGCCTTCATCGATGCGAGCCTTTTTCTATCAAGTAAGTGAATTAAGAGAACCTGCCAGTTTGATAAGAATCTTCATTAAGCAGTAAATATGCACCAACACTTTTAGGCTAGCTCAGAATCTCAATAGTTGGTTAGTGGATTAGTGAATTATGACTGGTGGAATGCAAAACCAATGTGTGTGAAAGATAATCACAGTGAGTATGTATTCTAAGATATTTAGATATATTTGAGCGCGTAGGTGTGTTGGCTGTCCAGAAAGTTCATTTACCAATACAAGTTTATACAATTTTTACTGCTGAATGCTTAATAACCCTTCATTAGCCTGGTTATGGCAGTTAAAATGTGTGTATTTGTGTATTCTGTGTTTATGAAGGGGGACAACAATGACACACCGCTGATTAATATGTAAAAAGAAAACTGATAGACATCACTTATATCTAAGTGTCTTGACTCCACATAAACATATGTGCTTTTGAGCTTCAGAGTTTGATGGAAAAGGTCAGCAAACACAGTGGATCTGATCAAAGCTCACAGGTTGGGTAGAGACAGACAGGCAACGCTCACCTCTGGTTACAGAGTTGGCAGGCAAAGCAGTCCAGGTGATAGACATTCTCCTTGGCTCTCATGACCATCTCGAAGGCTGGGATGAGTTTGCTGCAGGCTGCACAGTTCCCAGTCACACCAAACAACCTGCCAAAACATGGGAGGAATCGAGTGTTTTGAAAGACCATCACTAGATAGCTAAGGTTCAATACCACAATGCAATAGATTGCACAGGGTTGCTTCTTTGGTTTAGCTCTTCTCCCCATAGCTCCTCATTACATTTCAGTGTGATGGGTTAAACAATCATAATAATAATGGCTTCGAAGGTGCCCTAAAGGCACAAGCGACAGTTCAAGTGCACTGGAGATATCACGCAATGACTAGTACTGCTGACACCGACTCGACAAGGTTAGCACCACAGAGGCCGAGTAGGGACTCGGCCCGGGAAAGATCTTATTATTTGAGAAGGTGTGCTCAGAACAGAGAGAGAGGGAAAAGAAAGAGAAAATGAAAGAGAGAGAGAGAGAGAGAGAGAGAGAGAGGATTCATTAGGGATTCATAGCTGTGACTGTGCTGCAACCTAGTCTGAGTAAAAAGGGGGAAGAAAAAGAGAGAGAGCAATCTGATAACAAAATCATATAACAAAATAACCTATTAGGCAGGCTTCTCCAGGCACTTTTAGCCGTCGTTGTTAAAATGATAAAACTGCATGCCACTCTCAAAGCCTGTAAGAGATCGCAATCTGATAAATGATCTCCAGGCCTGTGATATGCAGGGTTGTTTATTAACCTTCGAAAAAAAGCATGTTCCCCACAGGCAAAGCACACAGCAGATAGACTGCGCTTTTATGAATACCTACAGAATTAAGGGATCCCCTCAACACACCTTGGGACAACAAAGGCTTTCGTCTGTAGCGGTCAAACTGACTAACGGAGAGCAGAAGGAGGCTGCAGCTGCAAGTTCAGTAACAAAAATGATTAAATCAAGTACGTCTCTCCCTTTGAGCTGTCTAAATATAGCTACATTTGTGTTATCGTTTTCATCCTACTCATTTCTTTCCAAATGCCTCCAAAGGGCTTAATATGAAATACATGAAATAATGAATCAAGATCCAAGAAGCCTTGGATCTAAAATTGCTAAATGTGAATGTAAATTTGCACTGTGGATTTATACTGTGATAAAATGAATCCCCAAACAAGCATGTAAGCAAGGAGATGTACTTTCATACGGTTATGCAGAATTAAAATTGAAATGCAGTCAGACATGCGCACGTATGACTAAAAAAAAAAAACAACATTAAACCCTGCTTTGTTTAAGGTGGGGAAAAACATTCCGAGTTTCACCTGATGAATGACAGATGATGCCCATATGAAAAAGTGACGCCTCCAGCTTTCTTGCTGTCAGGTCGAATCAAAATGGCACTGCATTTTTCCCCCCACTCACACAATCTGTCTTCTTCGACTTCCCATCTCTTGCAAATTTAAAGTGGCCCATGCCTTTAAATGGACTTGTCATGCTATTTTCATTTGAGTGAGTGGGTGCAGAGCTGTGGGCTTTCCAAATACAAAGAGCTTTGCTTGTGCCACTAAGTGAGGAATAAACCTGCCTTTATCTGCCTGCTGTCTCTCAGCTTCAACCCAAAAGAGCACAGTGTTAGGAACATAGGAAATCATATCAACAGCTGGACTGCTGTTTTAACAATCTACAAAAACACAGACAACACTGATGACAGTTTGTACAAAACCGCATATGTAAGGTTAAAGATTGTTTGACAGTTCACTGTATGCATCCAAAGAACGGGATATACTGCTAAATACGCAAAGACTGGAGCTAAGACAATACAGGCAACTGATACGAAATTAATAACAATAATAATAACAACAGTAATAATGTACAATAGGTGATATTTTGTGCTTAAGGACACTACAATTTCCTTTTAGCACATAATATAGTTTAATGCATAAAGGAAAATAATATTTAATAATTGTAGTTTGCAACAGACAGAAGTCCCATCCAGGGTGTATTCCCATCTCATGCCCAGGGTTCCCAGGCTAGGCTCCGGATACATCTAGACTGAGCAGGTAATAGTGGATATTTAAGCTGAATGAACGAATGCATGAGAAAACTGAAGTTCTTGTAGAAAATTTATTGTTAGACAAAATATCTTTCCATTTGAGTGTACTATTTGAATTTGTGTTATATAAAAATCTTATACAATCAATTTTGCGCATTCTTTTGAAGGGTGCCATTAAGTCCGGATTTGACTGTAGCTGAGCACATTTCACAATAAATAGCTTCACGTGCACCTGGTGACTTTGTGCTGTGGTATTGCCCAAAACTATAGTGCATTTCAACAAATAATCATAGCACAATGTGCTTTACACAGGTGCACAGGTGAAATCCCTCAGAAGAATTGCTACAGCACAAACCCTGGACCAACTGGCAAACAGGCCATTAAACAACACACTCTCTCTGGGACTCATGCACCCAAGAACACTGTGACAGAAGAAAACAAAACATAATGCCATGTCCATTATAATTCTGTATTCACTGCCATACTGTGTGTAAAACTTGTCATAAAGCTCAGATTCTCAGATAACCCCAAAGAAAAGGCTGGATCCTGAACGCCCTGCAAGAACAACTGCTTACGTGGAGTACTACTGCCCTCGCTGACTGCTAGCGGATTTCACAATACTTTTTTTGGCTAGACAGACACACATACAGCAAAATATTTCCCTAATCATAAATACCAAAATAAAGACAGCACAACTGAACTGATAAATGACCAATTAAACTGCAAGTACCTATTTTACTAAAGGCTTGTGTGTGTAAAAACCTAAAGATGTGCAAGCTTATTTTAGAGTCTACAGAGGATTACATCTTTTAAATGAGTAAAATATCATGTCTTGAATGCTTTCTTTAATAAATAAGGTTATGAATATCAAAGTGTCCATAGTGTATGAATGGATGTGTGAATGTGTATGTGATTGTGCCCTGCAATGGATTGGCACCCTCTCCAGGGTGTACTTAAAAAAAAAAAAATAAAAAAAAAAATACAAATCTGAACTCAGTTTCCCAGGATCCTCAGCTCCAACTAACGAGCTACAGGCAACACTGACTATGGCACATACAGTTCCCGTTCTGAAATTTTGATTAAGCACACCTGTTCCCTCTCTCTCTCTCTCTCTCCCTCCCTCCCTCTCGGCGAGTGATGAGTCCAAACAATGTTATTTTTCTTTTTGAATGGCATTGTGCTTTTTTTTGTTTTTTAGTTCCATATAGTTTAAGGGTCTTTCTTTGCATGGTGTATTGTATGGTCACATGACATTTGCTTGTCGTTCTTTCACCATTGGACTCTTTCAATAAACCTGTATTTGGAAACCAAGATTCATGTTTTCGCTCCTATTTTGTGTTCATATTGTTTTCGGAGCAATTTTGGGAAACTCCTATCCACCAGCTCGACATGTAATTATGAACTGTTTCAGTTTAATCTTTCAGGAGTCTTATTGGCATCTAAACTTTATTCAATATTCTGCTTACTCATGGCAAACAAATCTATGTTACATCCATGTCCCATAAGAACACACACCAAAACTGTACAGAGAATATGCAGGGTTTTGATCTCGTAAGCGATGAGTGTCCAAAAAAAGATGTTCTTTTCCTTGCATGCTTGAGGAACAATGAGCAGAAAATGAGCGCAGGTATTTTGGGAATATATTTCCCAACTTGTTTTCAAGCAAAACGCATTTTTGAATTTAGTTTGTCTCTTGTTCCTCAGCCTGACAATTCAAGTTGTCAAGTTTCAAAAAGCTTATGAATAAAGGAAGAGGCATGTGTCCTAACAGAAACTCTTCTTTTCTTGTTCGTTCCATAAGCCATTAAAATGTAAGACATTCGTTACTACAGAGTCTTTGTTGGCTGCAGTTGAGCGAAACCATTCATTTTAAAGGCACAGTATTGTATGGATAAATAGTTTAAAGACATTGTTGCTGGGTTGTTATTTGTAATATCCTGAATATGCTCAGCGGTTCAACAGTACCACAGGTACAATAGTAAACATTAAAGCTGACCCATACAGGACTGGAGCACAGTACATGTCTCATAACAAACACTCTAATATGCACTCTTTCAAAAGTTTAGAGTTATTACAGGTGATGATGGTGCACCAAATACTGGCATCTCCTGAGAAGGACCCAAGTCCACGCCATGCAGGAGAGGAAGGATGGAGGAGGCGATGGATGAAGCCCTACCTGCCACTTGTCTTTGCTTGCTCCGTCAATTTGATGCCACAGACGCTAATGGTTCTCTGGGGAAGCAGCAAATTAGGTGTGCATGGCTAGTAATGAATTCAAAGGGCACATGTTCTCCAAAGCTGGTCTCTAAGAGGAGCAAAGTATAAACCTTGACATGCACAGACCAACACTGGATGATAAAGTACACAAACATACTCTTCTTTTTTTAGGGCGGGTTGATTAGCTTGAGGCATGGTTAACTTTTTTGTCCGGCCAGGAGCCCAGTGGGAAACCTGTTACGAGGAAATCACTTTTGCTCCAACTCAAAGCTTGACAATACAGCATATATATTTAAAGAGGCTGAAAGAGGCAACACGAAATTAGAATTCATTGTGCCGTAGATTTCAGCAGCACCTTATTGGAGAGAAAAGGTGCACAGCAGTACTTCATGGCTGAATGGTAAGTATTTGACGAGAGAAAAACAGATACCAATTAAATTATTCCACAAGGCTTTAGCCCAGTGGGTGCAGGAGCGAAACCCAGGCACTCAGCTCACTTGTAATGATTAGACAACGGCCTGTTGGAAAAAGCACAAGCGATGTCACCTCAACATGGTCACCAAGTTGTACAATTCATATAATTTACTTTCCGTCACACTTGAATGAGAACATTTTATTATTATTATTATCATGTGCAGAAACAAATCGAAGTAAAAGCAAGATGGCTTAAAGCACCTTTATGAGTTTATCCCATGTTTTTTTTCTCCCTTCAACCATTTATGTATTCTCTAAACATCAAGGGCAACAAATTAAGCATACTTTCTTTCAGGGCCAATCATTACTTTTTCCCTTTAAAGTAAAAAAAAAAAAAAAAAAAAAAAAAAATGAGCGATAACACCGCCACCTCTAGAGCCATTTGAAATTCTGACAGTGGCTCCCTCTTTCTCCTTCCTCCCCTTCCCCTCTGCCACCCCACCACTTCAATTGCTCTGGCCTCGGCATGCATTCATCAGCTGCCGAATTAGAATTTGTTTCCTCACAAACCATTGATCATCGGCCTATTACCAGGCAAATGACAGTTAATTACCCACTACATTAACCACCGGGACCCGGGGACCAGCTCCGCGTGCCATCAGTCAACATGATGAATGTGGCAAGTTCAGTAATGCACGGCCGTTCTCTCGTCCGCCTGCCACGCTGAGAGCAACCCCTGGATCTCACTTCCCGGCACCCAGGGAAAATCTATGGCAATCTGCATAATTACAGGCTCAGGGTTAATAACAGAAAAATGATTTGTTGCGTCTCGAGCAGCAGGCGCCCCACGCCAGCATGTGGCACCGGCTCCATGGCCCACGCTAGCGTAAGCTTGAAAACGTCATAGTTTAGTAAGGGAAGAGAGTCAGAGTGTGAGAGCAGGGGAAGGGAAAGGGGAAGAGTGGGTTGGTTGATGCAGAGTGGACAAGGCTGGCAATGCGATCAGACGTCTGCTTTCTTCAATTTATACCCTCCTGTTTGTGCGATTTCCAAAGATTAAACAACTCTTGGGGCAAAATTATTTCAATTAAGGGCTGCCATGCTCTGGGAATTGGCTGTGGGATAAGATTTTCCTCCTTGAGTGCCCTGCTTTGCCTGGCTGCTGGCCGGATCACTTCTAATCTGCACCTGGACTCTGATATCCTAATGATGAATTATGCGCCTCTCTTCTCTTCTCTTCCTGTTGCTGCTGCAGTACCGATGGCTTTCCGCCCAAATGTCAGTCCGCTCGGTCTGATGCAGGGATCTGAGCTAATCATCAAGAAGTACCGTTTCAGACTCCCGAGCGTCTCATGAGCATCTCTCACTGATGAGGCTTCACATCCTCTATTTCTTCCACTCTATGCCTCTTTCGTGGACAATGGAACAGTAGTCCTGTAAGCCAGGACATTTAATATGGAGAAACATGCTTCCTAAAGAGGGTAATTGTTTCCTGACAGCAAAGGTTACTGGTTCTGTTTGCCACTACAAGATAATTCATTGTAAACAGTTTTGTAAGAAGACAACAAGATCAGAAAATGACTACCTTATGAGCGAGATTACATAGATGAACAAATAATAGATAAGACAGTGGCTTAAATTGCCTGCAAAGGAATAAGAAAAGCCAAACATTTGCATTTGAGCGCACAGGCGCTGCCGGAATCAAAACACCACTGTACAGGCTTCCATTTTGTGACTCTTTTGAACAGAAAATCACAGTGAAACAAAGGAAAAATAATTACGCCCTTGCTAAATACAACCAAAGGCCTTTCAGCGCTAAAATTTGGCAGCACTGTGTGGGGACTGGGAGGACATTTTGAAGAGGGTGTAATGAAAGTTTTGAACCCCCGCAGGGCCCAGATGTGCACTTCGATAGTGCCAACCCACCTGCAGTCACAAGCTGAGTGCCAGGGTGCACCACACTAGGCCTGCAATTATCTGCACCAAACACGCGTGGTCCCACGAGTCAGTGCTCTTCACAGCTAATTAAGCTAATCTTGACTGGAGGGGGACCATCCAAAAACATAATGTGTCCAGTCGACTGATTCTCGAAAACCATTTAGAAGCATTTTTAAATGGAAATGCTGGTGGTGTGATCTTTAGCTGTTAGAAGCAAAATGATGGAGAGGGACAATGCTGTTGTGAAGAGCTCCTAAATGGATCCAGTGGATATTGTTCATGATGTGTCCAGGTCAAAACACAGACATGTTTTGCTGCACATGTGTGGTATCAAGGCAATGCCAGACAAGGCTGCATCTCATATACTTTATCGTAATTGCCACATTTTATTTTACAATAATTGCAGTAGCCTGCAATGTGCAAATGAGCCTTCTAACAAATCAACAATGTATTATTGTGTTCTCTGAGCATTCTGAGCATAGATGCATCAGATACGTTTAGCTTGGTGTTTTGACCAAATGTAATAAATACATTTTGGTCAAATAGACCAAAGAACCTCAGTTTGTTTTCATATATTGCAAGTCAGAATGTGTAGCAAATAAACACAACCCTAACTGAGTGGCTTCTTTTAACTTTAATTTTCTTGCCGTTAAAATGTACTCAAAGTATAATGGGAAATAAGTTAAAGTTCAAGAAACACTATGTTTATTTTTTACCTTTGATTGTACACAATGCTCTAAAATGCCTTTTAACCTTTAACGTTCAGTGTTCTTCTTGACGAGTTGCCTGGGAATTGAATTTCCTGTGTATTTCTTATGCATTCTTATGTTTTTTTAAATGGAGATTCTTTTTTTGAGCGTACACGCCAAAACGTCAAACAATTTGTTGCAAAAGCCCCATTTTATAATGCACAGTCAAGGCCGAAAAATGAAAACAATGCCGTCCTACCCTTGAACCATCGGTTGAAACGCTGACCCTTCAATCATGACAATTTAGCGCTGAAGAAAAACAGAATTGTGCGTTTATTTCAGATTCAACTAATGGTGAATGCATGTACTCATTCTGACCTTTCTGCATTTACAGATTACATGTGAAAAGCTCTATTTAATTACAGGAAGTGAAGAACATACATTTGCAAGAATGAGCCTTAATGCGTAGACTTGGAAAGTAAATTGTAGCACACAGAGGTTAATGGTGGTCAAGCTTCTTCCCCCCCCGAGCAGAAAACACAGCAATTACAAGGTGCCTTAAAAACAGAATAGGAATGGAACATATTTCTTTGTGCCTGAATATGAAAAAATGATTATTATTTACTTATCTTTTTTGCAATTTGATGTAAAGGACAGTCAAGTTACAGACATTGACTATGTAAGCTTTGGTAAAAGGTCAGCTAAAGAAAACCTAAATCAGAAAAATAGATAGAATCTTTGCTAAACATTAAATGTAGTGCAGTTTTGTTGGCCATGGCCGTATGCAACATGTTTAAAGTTTCCGAGCACACCGATGTGCTAATACATCCCACCTTCCTCATTAACAGTTCGCTATAGATATTCTGTGCTTTCTTTAGTGCTGAAATGAAGTGACATTAAAAAAAAAAAAAAAAAAGATTTCTGTCAAAACAGACAAACCTGTCCAGCTCTATTAAGATGTTTTGAATTGCAATGAACAGTTCAATTGTGTAGTTATAAAAAAACAGAAAATTAATGTAATTAGAACTGCTTGATCAAACCTCATCACCAGAACGCTATCACACAGGCTATAGCTGAGAAAAATGTCAGCAAAAAATTACTTCAAAACCTACTTGATTAACTCCCCTCTTTTTTTATCTAACAAACAAAAGAAGTTAAAAAAAATACTTAATATAGGTTTTTAATTAGATGAAAGTCCTAAATGGCGTCCCACAATCAGCATGAGGGGACGTTTTTTGTAGACATAATGATTGAACTGTTTTAATCACTGCTAAAATACAGATGGGGATTTTTTCCCCCTTTCTGTGAAAAATTCCCACTGTTGGTTAAAATGAAAATCCACCTTAATGTTCTTCAGACTAAAAGTAATTAGTTGAATAAAGATAAAGCCAAATGAACTCATGATCAATACGCTTTCCCCTCCCTCTGTCATTTGAAAAAATCAAATTAATTATCCGCACCCCCTTTCGGTATCAAAAGCCTGCTCTGCTTTGTGCCAGGGACATATGGGTATCAGAGTAATGCGTTACCGAGTGCAGCGGCTCCACTTCCCCGAGTGTGATGTCTCTTTATTATTCCAATGTGTGGCAGGGAGGAAAGAATCAGGGCAAATGATCTCGCTACCCATGCCTAACAATAGAGGAGTCTCTAATGAATGGACCAAGAGCAGCCAATTATTTTAATGAGAGCACACAAAAGCCTTAGGCCTGATCAAATCCAAATATCTGGAGCTGTTAGAATGTGAGCACGAGCAGCGCTGGGGTAATTCTGACAGAAGGGAAAAAGCTTAACTGTTTCATTATGGCATACCTTTTCCCTTTCAGCAAAGGAACTTCTTTCAACTTAAAATAATCGCAGACAAAGACTTTTATGAATTATGCGATTACACAGTAATCTAAACCATTACTTGTAGGTGACTGAAGATAAATGTGTCGTATGTAGATAGAGCTGTTGAACAGAATTATTCTAGATTAAAGTACAAATCTTCAGTCAAAACACATCATTAGAATAAAAATAGCTTTATCGTCGTACAGTAGCTCTTATTCGCACACATATGATGGTGGCCAACGTGTAGCTTAACTGCACTACAACAACACAGGATAAATGCAGACTGGTGTATGCGGGGTGTGCAGACCCAATGCAGATGAGCTGGGCTGAGATGCGCACACACCCGTGCACACACACTGGTGATTCCTTTTGATTGCCTCTTTAGCATTTCAGGGAGATTAAAACTGTATGGAAAAGCGGCGGAGATTCAGCACAATCAATACACAACCACCAGCAACTGCCTCCGCTCTCTCTCTCTCTCTCTCTCTCTCTCTCTCTCTCTCTCTCACCTGGATTAATCCAGTGCCCTTATTTCCCCCCATACTCAGATAGGTATTTAATGAAGAGGCAGGATGTGATTTGAGGATTGCATTGATTACTTACAGCTCTACAGCACTGCCTCCCCCACAACACATATCACACAGCACACAGGTGAGCAGGTCTAACTATGAGGGTGGAATAGAAGAGAGAATTAATACTGTAAATTACCGAAAGCAGAAAGAAAAAAAAGAAGAGGGAGAAAGACGGGAAAATAGAGAGGAGTAAAATACGAGAAGAAGAAAATGAACAATGAAAAAGAAAAAAAAAGCTGCAAAATACGCAGAGAGACGGAAAAATGAACAGTAAAGAATGAGGGAAGGAACAAAAGAAGAAAAGAAGGAAAAAAAGAGGAGAAAGTATTGAAGAAAGGCACCAGAACGGGGCACTACACTGTGCACGTACAGACGATTGGACAGCTCAGACATCGCCAGGTAAGACATTTTATCAATGGGAAAATCACATCCCTATCCAAGTAACACTGGACACGAGGTGGAAATACATCCTGGTTGTGAAGTCAGTCCATCACAGTCCACCATGCAAACACACATTCACACACTCATTCACAATTAGGGACAATTTTACATATCCCAGCCCACCTACCAGCATGTTTTGAAGAGATAGGAGAAGAGAACCCAGAGTTAACCCATATAAACACAGACACATCATTCAACTCCAAATAGTAAAAACTTGAATATTTAATAGTTGCTGGAAAGGGATTTGAAGCATGGGTAAACAGAGTCTGCATGTTAAACGAGCAGAATTAATTCTTCAAAAGTGTTGGGATCCTAAGAAGAAGTAGCATGCGGAATAACAATACAGTGCTCACCTTGCAAAAACTGTAATAAACAACACTAACTAAAAGCCAATTCTGACATTCGCCCTGCACTGCACACGTCAACCGAGCTACACACAGCTCACTATGATGACATCAGCATTCGCACAGGAAGCGGTGGAAGCTGTCATGTGCAGCCCATACTGTCAGGTAATGTAATAAAGCTGTTAATTCCTTCAGTGAGACGGGCTTGTTTGTGGCTGCGCCCGGGCCAAGGGCAAAGCCAGAGCAGCTCATTTGCATTCCCCTCTCTCTCTCTCTCTCTTTTGGCTCACTCATGAATAAATCAAGCTGTTAAAATGGCTGCATTTACATCTCATTTTACAAAAGTACAGCTGAGTGACTGGACTAGATGGGGCTCACTTAGGCAGGTTGAGAGAAAAGAAATCTTCAGATTCTTTCATGTACATCTCTCACTTAATAGAACAAGGCGGAATCTTATTGGTTCAGATATCAAAGTCATTCATAAAGATATGATAATCCATATGAGATGTACTATGTTTTTTTGTTTGCTGAATTGCTAGGAACAACAACAAAAAAAAAGACAGAAGCTTTTATCTCCACAGCCAGGTTTGGCTCAATATAAGCATGTGTACTGATGCTATATCCACAGTAAAATAACCTTGACCACGTGGTTGAAGGAGATCTCAGGGATGGACACTGCTTGGAGCATCTAGCAATGTCTCACAGTTCCAGTAGGCCGCACACTAATTGAGAAGTCACTCAGGGGTTCAGTTTAGAGAGGGGGAAGTCTGCCCTTCAGTCCCCATCCAAATCAAGCTTTCATAAAATGGGCCTGACATGGACCGATCACCATCTGAAGGTTTCTCTCTCCCAGGACGCCGAAAAGAGCCGAGGCCTTCGCATTTCAATCAACCCCTACTTCATCTCGATAAAACGCTCATTAAGCAGGGGGCAGTACAACAGGATGGAGGACGGCCCTCTCTTCTAGCATAGGCTAATTGTCAGTGGAGCACTGATGAAGTGCATCAAGCTGCCAGTCATATCAGAGAAATGCAGTGAAGCTTCTAGGTTCAGAATTCCAGATTGGGCTTCATTAGTGAGGGGAAGTGTACTTGATCAAGCCATGTATAAAGCTGGACCAGCCTATAGCAATATGGGCAATATGACAAGAATACCACATCATAATGCTTGAAAACATTCTCATAACATTTGATATTTTCAGAAACCCATAGTCCTGTGACATCATTATTATAGTTGCTCATGCATTCATCATCACTAAGTGCTTTATCTTGGTCAGGGAGGTGTGCATCCAGAGCCTATCCTGAGAACACTGTGGACAAGGTGGGAATACACCCTGCAGGGGATTCCAGTCCATTACAGAGCACCACACACACATATATTAACACACTAATTCACACCAAGGAGTGATTGAGAATACACCTACCAGCATGTCTTTGGGAGGTGGAAGGAAACCAGAAAACCTGAAGGAAACCCATACAGATACAGGGAGAATATTCTAAACTCCACACAAACAGTAACTCAAGACTGAAGATCCTGGAACTGCGAGGTAACAAAGTTAGTCGCTGCACCAACGTGCCACCCATTATCATATTGCCCAAGCAAAGCATTTACTTCTAATACTCTGCAACAATGCTTAACTTGCAGCAGAATAAGAAAAATGTTCTATTAGGTATCTATAATAATGTCTTTTGAAGAAAGCAGGTGTTCTTCATGCTGATATGACCAAAATCCAGGAGCCTGACTTATGCGCTCATATACTGCTAGCCAAAGGGCAAACCAAGAAGCCAGAAGGCAGTGAGACAGAGTATTTGTTCCTTGCACAAACCTCTAAGGAGGGGCCCTGCTTTGTGAGCACAGCACTGCACCCCCTGAGCATTTCATTCATTGCATGTTCTGCTTTATCTCAGGTGAGAGGAGGGAAGGTTTTGGTGGGATGATGCCAGTTGGAGGCTAAGCTGCAAGCTTTCTGGATGGCTCTGCCGTCTCGAGCCAGGATGGTGGTGGGATTCCAAAGCTCAGAGTCCAGAAACAAAAGCTGGTCGGTGTCTGCCAAAGCTCTGGAGGCAGCGGGGGGCCTGCATGTCTGCACGTGTCAAACGGCAAGGCTGGTTATCACACCCTCACATGCCGGCAGAGGAGAGATGCCAGCCAAGTATGCAACAGCACCACAATCATTCCCCCTTCAAAAGCTAGTTGAGGCTCCACCATGCCTTAAAATAACAGCCACTGATCTTCCAATTAGTATATGCAAGGCAGAAGACCTCTGGAGCCATAACCGTGACACAATGCATCATGATACTGGAATGTACATGATATCTGAGAAAGGCAAAATTGGACTCCTTTTATAGCACAAAAGTGACTCTAAATTCTTTGAAACATCAATCACTTAGCCCACGCTAAAAAAAAAAGAGAACAATTTGCGCTGATAATGTTCCAGATACTTCTGATGAGATCTAGGAAATAATCTCAGTCTCTGCTTGAAATCTGGATAACATTGCATTCTGACCAATTTAAACAACTTGGCACAAACTGATGGTAATAAATACATAGAATGACCTGCAGCAGTACACACAGAGAGGTTGGAAAGGTCAAACAACCCCCAAACTGTGCTCAAGTTTAATTAATAAGACAAAGAAGAGTTCAATTTATAGACGGTTTTCCCAGAATAGCCCTCTTCGTGAAGGGAATCTAAGGCCTAGCACTTTCTGGAAGCTCTGAGACCCCCTTCCCAGAAGGCTGTCCACCATCTTTAAAGTCAATGAGGGGCACAAAGGTTCACCTCAGAGGAGTAAGGATATCAAATGGTTTGGAGGGCAAGATAAAGAAATTGTAAAAAATGTCTGCTGGGAAAATTTTCATTTAGTCCGATGGAGGGCCAACATGATCACCCCTCTGAATGCAGTCAGCAGGTGCTTGATTTAATTTCCTCATTAAGATTGCGGCAGTTTCTGAAAATTAATGTCTGTACACCGTGAGGACAAAATTAAAGGGAAAATGAAGCATATATATATATATATATATATATATATATATATACACACACACACACACACACACACACACACACTCTTCACAAATCAGAATTGCTATTGCTCTGACATCAACTTAAAATATCACCTGAATTTACTCTATGGGGTGTGCTAGACTGCCATAATATATCCTGAAAATATAACAGAGCTACAGAAGTCTAGCAATTTAATTATAATCACCTGTGAGAATTATTCATGCACGTTGCGAGTGTGCTGTACAGTACATAAAACCAGGCGATGGCAACAATCAGACGCATTATAAGCTGCGACTAGTAGCAAATACAGGTAATGAATATATTTAATAGCTCTGCTCTTGTTCACAGGCTTTGCTCTGTCAGTACAAATCAAACCTTAGAGAATTGCGTCACTACATAGCAAGTAATGGCAACATAATGGCAGGAATCGATACAAAAAAAACAACAAGGAGCAGTAAGCTGCGGACAAACAGTTTCTCCCACTGCTGGGATGATAAAAGATAATATTGCACTCAGCAGGTGTCTGACTGTGCTCTTCTGCTACAGTGCTGCTGGTTCGCTTCCACCATGCCATGGTTGGGAGCGTTCTAGCTCACTGCAATGCATCCAAACCGATATCTTTCCTCGACACCTTGCCATTTCTAAGCATACAGTAATTCTTTTATGGACTATTGACAACATTGTGCAATATCAGGTCAGCACAAGCTGTGAATCACATAACAGATTCATTAAAAGATTGAGATTTATTAATTCCTTCAATTCAAAATAAATTCAAGTGACACAGAACAACTATATGGATCATTGTGAAATCATAAGGGAAAAATGGAATAGCCAAAATCACTTTTATACAAGTAGGAGTAAGAACAGTTTTTTTTTTTTTTTTATTAAATTCAGAAAATGTTCATTGTGGACATTTGCCTTCCTTCATAAGGCTACAATGAAAAATGTGCTAGTGAGGGAATTCAGTGCAACAGTAGCAGTGCTCAGCAATAAATCCACAGCCACTCTGTTTCCTCCTCGGGACAAAATCAACCCCATCTCCAGCCCCTGGGTGGCCCTTTCTGATCAGCAGCAGGGTCAAAGTTGACATTTAATCTAGCCACAGACTCATGGAGTCTGTCCACGCATGGCACAGTCAGAGCCGTCCGACATTTCGCTTCCCATAAATCCACAAAACAAATAGGAAGAGAAAAAGTGTGGGCTCCCAACCCCTTCCTTCCCACTCCCCGCCATCACAACACCACCACTTTTCTACTGCTCCACTAGCCTACCATGAGAATGTAACCGTGGCTGGAAAAGGTAGGGAAGATTATCCTTTTATATTCCTCTCCCAGATTAGATGGAAATCATAACACAGACCGACTCGCCGAACTCTGACCCCTCTGAAACCAATTTCATTTGAAGAGATTGCAGTGATGTAGCTGGATGTCTATGTGCTTTTTCAGAGAAAATTAAAGCAGGATTTGTAATGCATTCAAAGAGAAAATACACAAGAGGGGAGGTTAGAATGAATAAATTGCTGTCGCTACCCAGTACAACCACACATCAGTAATAAAATTTATTAAAAAAGAAAAAATACTGTGAATTAGGATTGCCAGAGATTTTAAAAGGAGGTTTTGGAATTTAAACTTTAAAAAGGTTTGACACAGCAAAACAGATTAATAAATCTAGATAATTTCATTGTTTTCTAGGTTATGAATAATTTTATTGTCCATATTTCCTCAAATATATATATATATATACACAGTATATATATATATATATATATATATATACACACACATATACATACATGGAACACTACTACTACTGTAAATTTACATCCAATCTTCAGTATCCATTTCATTTCGATAACAATTTTTATTGATTCTCATTTCATTTCAATGGAGTAAACTTTGAACAAAACATGGAAAATAGGACAAAAAACATGAGAAAAGACATTCCCTTTGCCCTGCTCCATTCTAATAGATGGCTCCTGTGCACTGGCAAAAAGTACGCTTAACAGGGCCAGGTGGTGACATCTTAATTTTTCACGGCTGCAAACATGGCCGTGTGCTGGTCCACAATCGCCCCATGCATTATTCCTGCCTTAAGCACTGAACGTCTGGGGATGCGTGGGTAGGAGGAGGAGGAGTAGGGGGGTATTGTTTTACAAGGCACCCAGCTGCGGCCTACTTGCCTCGCCCTGGGTTCTTTTCAAGGAGTTGTCGTGGGTGACCCCCTCTGGCTGACAGTTATTAATAATAACACACAGTGGGGAATAGTTCACCTTGTGGCAATGGAGATGCCGTTGCGGCTCACAGGCCGGCTTGGGAGTCTCCATGGGTAGGAATCATACGACAAACCACAGGGAACAAATAATACAGTCGCGATGAGCATGGAAACAAGAACTGGGCTTCTGGAAATTTCTATACAGTTTCAATGATCGGCCCTGAAATGGCTCTTGATTACTCCCTTTCGTAATTCAAATTTTTTCTTTGCAGTCACTTAAAATCTCACTAATGTCTTAATGTAATGATTATGTTTGCAAGCACTTACTGATGCCGTCTAACATCTTGTCTTATTAGCAGTATTTTCTCCGTTCAGTTGCTCTCTCTGTACATTTGTGTACTGAACAATCCTGACAATTCAGGCATATTGTATACCCCTATTCATGCCCACACTAATTCCCCTCCCCCATCCTCCGAATCCCACACACCTCCACTTTGAACTGTTCTACTTCCCAGGACCTTGACAGATTTGTCCAACCATCAATTAGCAGTAGCAATAATGCTGAGATTACACAATAATCAGTACTGTAATGCTACAACATATTTACAGCACAGATTTTCCAGATATATTTTTTTTCCACAGATATAAATTACAGAATATAAATAAACATGTATTTTTGCAAAATGAATATTATGTGGAAATCACACATGTATTATTGTTCAAAATGTAGCCACATGGATGACTGGTTTAAATGACCAAGCTCTGGTCACAGTTTAGTGCATTTAGAGCATGATTTTATGGTATACTATAAATCTCCATGTCTTCCTAACATGCAAAGATATTACAACTTCATGTTCAACTATAAGTATTCAGACAAATCAGCAATATCCTAATCCATTTGGACGGTTTTAATCCATCTATTCTCCATATGCTTACATACTTTTTTTTTTTTTACCTGTACATAAAAACTTCCAAAACTAGGACATATCAAATATGACCTACTCTCATGATAAAATAAGGCAACAAAATTAAAATAGCAAAATATTTTGTGTAATATGTGCTACTGTCCATTATTATCACAAGCAATTATAAAGTCACAAAGTTAAGATTTGAATAGCTAAAAAAGAAAAATATCTGTTCCTGCATTTTAAATTTTCTTTAATTAGGTGCACAAAGGTATATTTTCCATTTTTTTCCCCACACTAATACTCATGCCCATATAAAGACAGCTTCCAAGCTTCAACCTTCCCTCATCATTGGCTAGAGTGAATATGTTTACTAAAATCAGCCTCTTTGCTAAAGAAAACACAAGTGTCCTATTTCCTCTCAACAAACATGTTCATCATTTTTTTTTGTAAATGCCAGCAACCGTTTAAGGACAACACAAATTTGCTACTGATAACACCATGATGACATAAACAAGGCCACTAAAGAAAAACTTGCATCCACAAGGGCCCTTAGGGGTACTAGTGAGGACGTGGGCTCAGTAGTAGGGAAGAGAATGGGCTATCTAATGAGACTGAGCGGATAAGGAGAAGAAGAATCTGAAAAAATAAGAGTCTGTTGCTGCAGGTCCATTTAAAACTTGACCAGAAGAGGTCCTTTTGTACACACAGAGTGCTCTATTGTAACAAGTACCGCAGAGACACAAGGTTATCCGGGGCTGTATCCACACCTCAAGTGCTTGTGATACTGCTAGACTAAAGGCACCTCCTAATAGAGCCCGCTCTCCAGAAGGATTTGCCTCTTAAGAGTCATTTAAACACCTTCTTTCGAAACAAGACCTTATATAAGTTTGTGCTATGTGACTGGAAACTTAGTGATAGTTTTAACAAACAAGCTGGATTCTTTACATTCTGACTTGGAGCTTAAATATTAGATCACACTTCAGTGGTGTACATGTCTGAACATGAGGCCTGAGATCTTATAACAAGTACAAAAAACACTCTGAGGTACTGGAGATATCCATGAGTATGATCATTATAACTCTGCTTATAATTCTTTGTAAGTTGTTAAAGAGTCATTGTAAGCATTTTTATAAACTCTGGTAATGTATAATAAAGCTCTAATAATGTGGTATAAATAATTAATTGATAATGCAAGAGTCATGATTCATTATAATGCTATAGTTTGGTCCTCTGCAACCTTTATAACTATGACCTGTGAATTATTCTAAAACTACTAACATTTATTAGCAATGATAAAATCATTATAAACATTTCATAACTGAGTGCTTCGGGTAAAGTAAATGATAAGATGTAAAGAATTATAAGCACTGTTATAACGATTAATGTACATAGGTTTTATAGGAAGTGTTACCAAACGTCTTTCATTCTTTAAAAGACAGAACATGAAAATAAGCGTAGGTGCACACAGCTATTACATGATGCATACAATTCTCTTTCAGAAAACAAGCTTGAACCAGCACTCAGGTTCAACAGTGCGGAGGTGACATCTAGAGAAAGGAAGAGCAAATTCATCCAAACCTGTCTTAATGAGGTCTGTTTGAGACATATCAGAATTAACTGGAACTATCCATGTATATTTAGTACGCATACACAACACGGGCCACTATCAAAAGAGCAAAAGCACTCGGCTTTATTTCGCCTACTCGCTACTGCAGTCTTCACCTTGGATTAATTTGATATGATGGTAAAATAAAAATGCACCAGTACAACAACCTAATTTTTCTGCTAGAATTCGAGAATGCATATCTTATAAAAAAAAATTAATATTTATTAAGAATTATATAACAATACTGTATATGACATGAAAAAAACCATACTACATATTTATAAGAATGAGTCACTGCAATGTTTAACAAACTTATGATTACCATTAAATGCTATTCAGAGCTCTTTATATAGAGAGAAGGGGTTTTGATGATTTGTTTTGAGTTTAACGAAGGCAGCCAATTAATTAGCTTTGAAAACATCATGTATTTCACAAATTTAAATGTTCCAGAACATTTCATGGTCCCCAAACCATCAACACATTTACCGTATGAAGTAAAAAAATAAAAATTAAAAAAGGTAATTAACTGAAAATGTCATAAGAACAACTGAAATATACACATACATGCAATGAGCACCTATTACGTTTTTATACATTACATAACGTTGAATTTTTTATTTACTCTTAATTCAGAGTTTTATGCTGTGGTGTAGAAGCGAAAAAAACGTACAATGTCCTAATTATTTACTGCTCATACCTAAATAGACACAAGCAGAAAAACATTAAAAATAAAAAATAAAAATAAGGGGACAAAGAGTAACATAATTTGTTCCAGGTAAAAACCTTTCCATGAACAAATGCACAATGCTTCCAGACTAATTCAACTGCATTAACAACTTCATATCTATATTTTCACTGGATTTTCCTTCTAATCCCTAGCAAGAAGTAATGAATAATATTGTTCCAACATGCCTTTTGTTATTGCTGGTGATATCCGTGACCTCAAAGATTCATTAAAAACTAAAATATTAAATCTTTTAAATAATTTATTAAAACACTGCAATGGAAACACGATTACATTAAATTTTTAAAAAGTATATTAAACAAACATGATTTGAATGGGAGATCAAAGCAATTTATAAACCACTAAGCTGAATAGACAAAAAAAAAATGGTACTTAAAATAAAAACTGTCCGTGTTTCTACAAGGAAAATTATGTAAAGAAATGTTATTACTTGCACATGCGTATTACCTGAGAACAAAGCGATATGGGCAAATGCATGAGCAATTACCATAATTACCACACCTAATAACATATCCATGGAAAATAGCTATGGACCCTATTCTGAGCCTTACAAGACTACATCAATTTATGTGAATTTATCAATTCACTATGTATCAAATTAACCAATCCAATTAGGTCCACAAGAGAACATTTTCACTGAAACCATGACGTGTTTCAGAAGAACACTGAGGTATGCACCACCATCATCAAAATGCCAATTGAGGAAATTAATATCTTTTGGAAGAATGGTGTTCTTCCCCATAGTACACTTCCAGAGACTTGTAGAATCTCTACCAAGGCACAGAGAAACTTTTCTTGTAGCTCATAGTGGCCCGTCACCTTGCTAAGACACTTGATCTTGGATTTTCCTTTAATTTACTACCCGTCTGTATATGCTGTACACCAGTCCAGGGGTGCACACACATACACACGCTCCAGCCTCTGAATATTCTTTGTGAGCTTGTTTTACAAAGGTGGCCAGATTGTTTAGAGAAGGAACCTGACCAAGGAGTCATGCTTGATGCTCTACAGTGGTGGAGTGCAGGGAGAGAAAACTCCATATGCACTGGTCATTAGGAGGAGAGCTGGCCTCAATCTTTCAGCTAGTCTCAGAGGAAGTGCACTGCACCAATTCCCAATGGAAAGACTTGCTAACCTTTCTCGGATGACACAGCTGCACTGTGTCATCTACTAATGAGCTGACATGGATTATTATAGGGATTCATTCATCACAGGGAAAAATGTGTGATTTGAAACTTTCTGACAGAGTTTATAGAGGTTCTTACATAACTTCTAGATGTGCCAAGTACAAAAAAAGCAAAAGAGTTTGATTATAAGAGTGCAAATGAACATCTACACTATAGAAATGTGTGTGGCAGTCTAGTAAATTTTTACATTTTCTTATATATATATATATATATATATATATATATATATATATATATATATATATATATACA
>JAFFST010054250.1:119264-141482 GCA_022414735.1 Noturus placidus
GTTTAGACTCCTGTTTCTGTGTGTAGACTCCTGTTCCATGTTTCTCTGTGTTTCTGTTTCATGCCCGTGTTTTCATGTTTAGTCTTAGTGTTAGTTTCCTGCCTCGGTGTTTACGTAGATTAGTGTTCATGTATTTGTTTTGTTATATAATAAACTCTTAAGAAAAATCCCGCGATTGCATCCGACTCCCATACGCGAACGTGACATATATATACATACAAACAAACACACACACACACACACACATTTTCTTTATTTTTTTATTTATCTTTTGTAAATACAATACGCTACAGTTATAAATGAAACAAAGTCAGTATTTGGTGTGACAAAAAAAAATGTACGTCTTTCTTGCACTTGGTGGTGGCTTAGTAGTTAACACATTCTCCTCACACCTCCAGGATTGGGGGTTCAGTTCCCTCCATGGACCTGTGTGTGCAGTTTGCATGTTCTTCCTGTGCTGTGGGGGTATCCTCTGGGTACTCCGGTTACCTCCCCCAGTCTAAAGACATGCACAGTAGGCTGATTGGCGTGAATGTGTATGTGATTGTGCACTGTGATGGATTGGCATCTGGCATAGGCTCCAGGTTCCCTGTGACCCTGTAGGTTAAGCGGTATGGAAAATTGATGGATGAATGTTGCTCTTGGTTCTTATTTTTGCACGCAACACCCGGCAGTCTTCATTATGCTATTTTTTGGCTGAAAAGTTGTCTCTTACATTATATTCTGCTTTTGTTACTGACATACAAACAGTTTTCGGTAACATTTAATTTTCATTAAAACTTTAATGGAAAACTAATGTTTGGAAATCTAAAGCATTTTTTACTGACTCCATAATGTAGCAGTCAAAAAAAAAATCCATTATACACTATTACACTACATAGGCCATTCTGTATGAATATAGAAACCATTATCTAGAGACCAAAGAGAGTGTGACAGACATGCACACTCATCACGAATTGTTGTTGCATATACAATTAGTACATCAATATTAAGTAGACTGACAGTACAATCATGAGGCATATCGAAGTATGCCAGTTATCAGTCAAATATGTTACGTGAAACTATTGAAATTCATATCAAATGCTGTTTTCTATATTAAATACACAATTAACAACCGCCTCTAATATTTAATTGTAATTAAACTGTAGGGTTTTTTTTACTTGCCTGTAGTTGTTTCATCCCTTAGAGTGTTCTGAAGTAAATTTCAAGATGAAAAAAATCACTATGCATTGTGATACTTTTGTGCAGTAACACTGTGTTGGTGGTACACTAGATTCATGATGTTGTATGGTTAATAATGCAGTACACTATCCAGTTAAAATGATTGTCCATTGAGAATTCATGATATGCAAGGAATGGATTCAGACTCAACGCTGGTGTTTAGTTCCTCATTAGCATGTTAGCATTAATGCTGTGGAAAAAGCTCAAGGAGGTATGTCAGCTTATAATGAGAACTAGCCGTGTTAAGGCGCCTTGCTTGTTATCTGATGCCCTCATGTCTTGAAGAAGCATTGAAGAAGAGACAAGCAAGACTCACACGTTGTGAACTCTTACCAATCAGCCAGGCTGAGGGCAGCAAATAGATGAATAAAGTGAATGAATAAACATTATGAACAAGTGACTTGTTAATCATTTTTGGGTGAATCATGTCATCACCTCTTGCATTCCTGTGCAAAACTGCAAATTAGGCATGAAGTTCATGCTCCTTAGTGCTTCAAAGCCGCTTGAGACGCAAATGAAATAAAAAGCGAAGAAAACACTGAAGAAAAATAGAGCTGATACACATTCAAACTGTGAATCCTTACATCTCACCCCTGCCTTTATTCCCCCACCATCATCTCACCCACCCCTATTTTGTGTAGAAGCGACAGAGTCTCCTCATTCATGTTTTAATTGGCTGCTCACTTTGCTTTTTAGGTCCCAGTGGAATAGTTAGCTAATCCTCCTGTGATGATCACATCAGATTTTGTTCTCAGAGGACCAGGGACACCAGGCACCTGCTTCTCACATCACACCGTATTGTACCCTCAGTTGTGACGATTCGCATGCCATCTCCCCAGTAACCAACTTAAACACAAAGGTAAGAAACACATTTTCCTGAAAAAAAAAATGGAAATTACATACCCCCACTTTTTGGGCAGCTTCAAAATCACTCTGATCAAGCGCTGCACCTTTCAAGTCAGAAAACATCGGAATTTTAAGTTGGCTTAGGAAGGTGGAAGCAACAATGTGCCGAAGTAAGAAACAGTGTACTAAGATTTCTAGGTTCTGTTAGAAGATTGTACAAAGACTACACATGGCCCATTATTTTTTATTGTGAGGATTTGTCTTGTTCACATACTCCTCAGACATAATGGGTTGTGGTGATATTTAAAAGTTGTTAAAATATGTCTTGTCCAGCATACTGAACTAGATATATTGACACTCACCAACAACTTTGTTAGGAACCCCAGTACACCTGCTCATTCGTGCAATTATCCAATCAACCAATCACGTAGCAACAGTACAATACATACAATTATGCAGATAGATGAGCTTTGGTTAAACTTCACATCGAATATAAAAATAAGAAAAATGTGATCTCATTGAGATTTAGACTCTGGCATGGTTGTTGGTGTCACACAGGCTGGTTTGAAACATCCAATGAGCAGCAGATCTGAGAAGTTGGAGGAGAATAGCCAGACTGGTTTGAGCTGACAGGACTCAAATAATCAGTATTTGCAACCATGTTGAGAAGAAAAGCATCTATAAACACACAATACATGTGGATGACTATATCAGGTTCCATTCCTGTCAGGAATTTGAGGCAACAGTGGGCACAGGCTTAGTGAAACTCTACAGAAGATAAACTGCCTTCCTTTCAGCTCAAGCTACAGTAGTATGGCCATTCTCCTCTGACCTCTCTGATCAACAATGAGGTTGCACTCTAGAACTACTGCTCATTGGATGTTTCACACCAGCCTGTCTGGCACAAATAACCATGCCAGAGTCAAAATCACACAGATTAAAATTGTCCTCATTCTTATGTTTGATGTGAACATGAACTCTTTACAGTGGTGATTTAAAGTTTGTGAACCTTTACAATTTTCTACATAGTCCTGATTTTCAAAGTCCTGACCTTAATCCAATAGAGATGTTGATGAAGGACCAGAAGCAAGCAGTTCATGTGAGGAAGCCCACCAACATCCCAGCATTGAAGCTGTTCTGTCCTGATGAATGGACTACAATTCCTACAAGCCGATGTGCAGGACTGATCAACAGTTACCAAAAAAGTTTAGTTGTTATTTCTGCACAAGGGAGTCACACCTGATATTGAAAACAAAGGTTCACATACTTTGCCACTCACAAATATGTCCATCCATCCATGTTCTACCCCTTATCCTTTTCAGAGTCACGGGGAACCTGGAGCCTATCCCAGGAAGCATCGGGCACAAGGTGGGGTACACCCTGGACAGGGTGCCAGTTCATCGCAGGGCACAATCACACACCCATTCATACACTACGGACACGTTATACATGCCAATCAACCTACCATGCATGTCTTTGGACTGGGGGAGGAAACCGGAGTACCCGGAGGAACACACAAGGAGAACATGCAAACTCCACACACACATAGCCCCGTTATTATATATAAATTAATGACCAAGTATAATATGTTTGCCTCATTTGTTTAATTGGGTTCTCTTTTTTGTCTACTTTTAGGACTTATCTGATTATGTTTAAGGTCATATGTACACAGAAATATAGAAAAGTCTAAAGGGTTCAAAAACTTCCAAGCACCACTGCACCGCTGTCTGCATGATTTTATGCGTTACACTCTACCACATGATGGGCTAATTGCAGTTCAATAATTAGCAGGTGTACATGTGTTCCTATTAAATTGTCATATATCATCATATATGAAAGGGATTAGAGTATCTGTGCGGAGATGAACACATCCTATGTAATGTGCTTATGAAGAAAACTGGGAGCAATTTCCCATTTCAATTCATCTCTGATAAACAGTTTTGAAATTTGGAGAAGATTTATACTTTTTATGGCATTACTGAATCTACCAGACCACGTTATTACATCATTCTCTCATTGTCTGACCTCAGACTGCAGATAGACAGAAAAAAACATATACACATCTTTACAACACAGCCATATACCAAGTAATATAGCAGAGGATGAAGAAACTTTTTCTTTCAATGCAAAATGCTAGCTACTGTTAGTATTTAAGACATACACTTGACAAAAAAAGGTGTAACCATAAAAGACCTCGCTAATCGTTTCACTTTGGAGCTGTCATCTACAGCAGCCATTTTGATGTTCTCTGTGCCCCAGCACTCTTATGGCTCAGATAAGTGATATTCTCAAAAGCACTCAAGTCATCAGTGAGGGAGAAAAAAAACGTCTGTGATCAGTGAGAGACCGACTTAGAAAACAAGTCAAATGCTGCTGTGAGTGCCTCATAAACAACACACTCTGTGAAATATTGAACATGTGACAAGGACCCGCTGAGTATATGTGAAAGGCTTGTGATGCTTGTCACAACAGTCATACATTTTTTTTTTCTGTCAGAACATAGGACTAATCAGCCTAGGTACACATTTGTGAAAAGTCTCAATTTGATATAGTTCAATTGAAACAATACTCTGTTTGAAACTGAGGCATTGACCTGAAGGTGTAGGAGCAATGGCAAATAGGCTTGATATAAATCACAACTCATTAATTCTTGATGCAAGTGCAGAGTCTTGGACCAAAATCATTTGGTTCCGGCCCAAGTCGTGATAGTGGACGCATAACAAATGGCCTCGGTGCCGAGGTAAATCTTCCACTTGGTTCAGTGCTATTAAACATGCGTACTAGAAGTAAAACTCACCTCTTTCCTTTCCTACTAGTATAGAGGATGGACTTGCTCTCTACCTATTGTGCATTATTTACTTGTCCTTTTGATGATTTTGTGTATGAGACATACTATAAGTCCCTTGAGAGAGTGACGCAAAATAAAGAGAGATTTCATTAAACGGGGATTCACTACAGTCTTCCATGGAGTTAAATAAATTCTCTCCGCTCTTTTAGGAAGCCATGAAACTGACACTAAACTGCTAACTTAGAAAAGCTCTATTTTCCCGTACCATGAGCGACAGAGTAGATATGCTATAATGACACCTTTTAATCTATGAATACGTTGTATTCCACCACAGTCCACTTTAATACACCTGTACACCTGCGTATTTGCATTGTCATCAGCCAATCATGTTGCATTAGCACAATGCATCAAATCATTCAGATACAGGTCAAGAGATTGAGGTAATGAACACATTATACAGTGGGGGAAATAAGTATTGAACGCGTCAACATATCTCATTGGGGCGGCTGTGGCTCAGTCGGTAGAGCGGGTTGTCCACTAATCCACCAACCGTAGGGTTGGCGGTTCGAATCCCGGCCCGGGTGATCCCATGCCGAAGTGTCCTTGGGCAAGACACTGAACCCTAAGTTGCCCCCAATGGCAAGCTAGCACCTTGCATGGCAGCTCTGCTACCATTGGTGTGTGAATGTGGTCTCATTAGTAAGTCGCTTGTAAATGTAAAAATGATATTTCTGTAAAGCTGCTTTGAGACAATGTACCATTGTAAAAAGCGCTATACAAATTGATAAATTAATCTCCAATGAAGTTATTCAAATGAGATTTTTCACCAGACATCAGTATTAACTCAAGAAATCTGCAAATATAAAGAATTCACAACATTAATGTCCATAAATAAAGTTATGTGTAATAACGTGGAACGACACAGGGAAAGTATATTGAACACGCTAAGAAAAGGCCATTCTCCAAGACCAGGTAAGGCAAGGAACCAGCTAAAATGTGTAAGTAATTATACCTCCTATCTGTGCAAATTAATACAAGCTGGGTTAGTAAACTGATGGTCTATAAAAAGGCTTTTCATTACCAAGGTGTCACACAAGAAACATCTCATGATGGGTAAAAGCAAAGAGCTTCGTAAACTTATTGTTGCAAAACATATTGATGGAATCAGATACAGACGTATTTCAAAACTTCTGAATCCTTCAGTAAGCACCATTGGGGACATTATCCACAATTGGAAGCAACATCACTCTATCATCAACCGACCACGCACAGAAGCTCCTCGCAAGATTTCTGACCAGGGAGTCAGCAGAATAGTCAGAAGAGCAAGAGCCAAGCACCACACAGAGAAAACAATAGGCAGTGCACGCCACTGATCACGCTCACCCTGCAAGACTCCACTACTAAAGAAAAGGCATGTCGAAGCTCGTGTAAAGTTTGCTACAACTCATTTGGACAAGCCTATGAAAGACTTGGAGAGTGTAGTCTGGTCAGATGAGAGCAAAATGTAACTTTTTTGCTGTCATACTCACACCATGTTTGGAGAAAAAATGGCACTGCACATCACCCTAAAAACACTATACCTACAGTGAAGTGTGGAGGTGGAGAAATCATGGTACTGGCAGACTTCATATAATTGAAGGAACGAGGAATGGAACTCTTTACTGGGAGATTCTTGAGAAGAATCTGCTTCCATACCAAAATGATGAAGATGAGACGTGGGTGGACCTTCCAGCAGGACAACGATCCAAAGCATACAGCAAAGCAGACTCTCAAATGGTTTCAGAGAAAAACAAATCAAGGTGTTAGAATAGCCCAGTCAATATGTTTAAAAGAACGGGTCAAAATCACACCGAATACTGCGGCAATTAATTTCTTCATACAGGAAATGGCTGGAAGCTGTCATTACAAATAAAGGATTCTCCACTAAGTATTAAATAAATTTCAGTTAGCGTGTTGAATACTTGTGAAAAGTGTCATTCCCGTTATTACACACATCTTTATTTATGGACCTTAATGGTTGGATTTCTTTATATGTGTATATATAAGTTAATACCAAAGTCTGGTGATAATTTCAGGTAAATAACCTCACTGGAAATATATTTACTGAAAAAAATGTTGACGTGTTCAATACTTATTTCCCCCACTGTACATCAAAATGAGTTAAAAAAAATAATAAATAAAAATAAAGGTCTCACGTTTACTTTGACCGTGGCATGGTTGTTGGTGTCAGATTTGAGTATTTTGGAAATTGCTGATCTCCTGGGATTTTTCTTTAGATATGAGAATGTCTGGACTCTTGCAGGTGGTTTGAGCTGACAGGAATGCTACAGTAACTGAAACCACAACTTTGTACAACTGTGCTGAGCATAAAATCATCCCATAATGCATCTAAGAACATGTTGAACTTTGTGGTAAACAGGGGAAGACCACAGATTCCCCTACTATCGGCCAAGAACAGGAATCTGAGGCTACAGTGGGTACAGGCTCACAGAAACCAGGCGGTTTAAAATAAGAAAAAGTACAGATGATGCTATTCCAAACTGGCCATTTTCAGTGAACTTTTCAATAGATCTGTCGAGGAAAGGGTTTTTTAAAATAATTTTAAAAAATACTGGACATATACCGTATTGGACACCATTTCTTATATACACTGTTGACATCCTTGAGAGCATTGCAAACTGCACAATTGAAGGGCTCCAGTGAATTAGTATACATATATACTGTATAGCACAGTAAAAAATCCACAATGTGACATTTTGCCCTTTTATTAGTTTTTTTTATCCCCACTATATTAATTTTCAGTTTTTTTCTGTTTTAAAATTCTTTTTGTCAAGATGCGTTAATTTTTGATTCATTTGCAACATCATAATTTTATTTAACATTTCAATGTCATTTATTTGTTTCTGAAATTTCTCTATTTTACCTCTATTTTGTTATCTATGATTGACATGAGCTCCATCATCTTCAGTTCAAAAGTGTTTGCTCACTACATGGGGCAAAAATAGAATGGGGCAGTAGAACACCATAGTAGTAATAATAGTAGTAATACACCATATGCTGAAAGAATGCTAGACATTGAAATTTGCTTGTATTTGTTTTATTTTGCACTCAAAATAAACTTTTATTATCAGTGAGATTGCACTCCTGGCATCATTTTGTCCACTAACTGTATGTCCACTTAGGGAGACACATACAAGCGTCAGGCACATTTTAATGTTTAATAACCTATAGTATCTCAGAAAAGTGAGTACACCCCTCACATTTGTGTAAATATTTGATTATATCTTTTCATATGACAACACTCAAGAAATGACACTTTGCTACAATGTAAAGTAGTGAGTGTACAGCTTGTGTAACAGAATAAATTTACTGTCCCCTCAAAATAACTCAACACACAGACATTAATGTCTAAACCTCTGGAAACAAAAGTGAGTACAACCCTAAGTGAAAATGTCCAAATTGGGCAAAAAGTGTCAATATTTTGTGTGGCCACCATGAATGCCAACATGTACTGTGACATACTGAAGCAGAGCATGTTCAGTATGCAGTTTTCCAGCATGATAACGACCCCAAACACACCTCCAAGACAACCACTGCCTTGCTAAAGAAGCTGCAGGTGAAGGTGATGGACTGGCCAAGCATGTCTCCAGACCTAAACCCTATTGAGCATCTGTGGCGCATCCTCAAACAGAAGGTGGAGGAGCACAAAATCTCTAACATCCACCAGCTCCGTGATGTCATCATGGAGAAGTGGAAGAGGACTCCAGTGGCAACCTGTGAAGCTCTGGTGAACTCCATGCCCAAGAGGGTTAAGGCAGTGCTGGAAAATAATGGTGGCCACACAAAATATTGACAATTTGGGCCCAATGTGGACATTTTCACTTAGGGGTGTACTCACTTTTGTTGCCAGCGGTTTAGACATTAATGTCTGTGTGTTGCGTTATTTTGAGGGGACAGTAAATTTACACTGTTACACAAGCTGTACACTCACTACTTTACATTGTAGCAAAGTGTCATTTCTTCAGTGTTCCATCAATGCATCCATCCATCTTCAACCGCTTACTCCTTTTCAGGGTCACGGGGAACCTGGAGCCTATCCCAGGGAGCATCGGGCACAAGGCGGGGTACATGTTGTCACATGAAAAGTTATCATCAAATATTTACACAAATGTGAGGGGTGTACTCACTTTTGTGAGATACTGTATATGCCTGTTTTTCTCAATGAAAATCAATTTTGAATAGTAATTGTTCCTATAACCAGTCACCACCTTACAATGTCCAGAGAGGTCCTAATTGTGCAGATAACATTATGTAATGGGAAATGAACACAACCAGTGTGCAGATATTTCTGTATTTAGAGTAGTAACTGTGCTACGCCAGCTACTGTTCAGCTTCCCTGAAACAAGGCCCGCTCAAAGGACAGTACCACTAATTCAGTCTTATCATCTTTTTTTTTATTATTATTATATTGTACCATTACTTTTGTTGTACTATTTTTATTTATTTATTTCCCCCCGTTTTTTACTATTATACAATGGTTTCAGTGAAACTTCTGTGTAATAATCAGTCCATGAGCCACTGCACCACATCACATGTCGCATTCACCTGTTTTCACGTTCAGCTCATTAGCACTGGTGTGTATATATGGTCATGTTCTGTTGTCTTGCGTTGTTTGTTCTGTCCAGATGTATCACGTTATGCTCGTCTTTGATACATGTAAGTCTTGTGTTGTGCATTGTTTGTTACTTTATTAAACATTTCACTTATATTCTGAAATTGCATCCGCCTCTAAATCCAAATCATGACATAGTGCTGCTCCCTGTGCCCTTCCCTCTACATAACGAATATATACCACTATTTGTCGATGGCAATTCTCAACTCCAAAATAGGAGTAGCATCCAGATAATTGCTTCAAACAAATGAGCTGTTGAAGGTCCATTAGGCCAGCGTCTTGCTTGGCTAATAGTGTTCAGTGATATGAAAGATTGCTGGAAGGGATTCTGCCATGGAACAGATGGGGCCATCCTCTCACAGCTGTAAATGAGAATTCAGAGTGGATCCTCAGACTTTACCTTTACTTGAGCTCTCGTGACAAAAGATGGGACGGTAAGATCTCCGGTTATGTCACACTTTATGAGATGTAAATGCCCTCTGTTCAGTGCATTTGGATGTAATTGCTCACGGGTGCATGTTGTCGTACCCATAATTACACAGGTGCAAGGAGAAATGTTTTAATGGTGCAAAAATACTGCCATCACAATTAAGAAAATTACTTAAGAGCTATTTGTTTTATTACCAAATAGATAATTACTGGAATTTTGGTCCCTGGAGGTTATTTGTTTTTTTTATTTTACTTTAGGTACTTGTTTAAATGGAAAACGCATTACTTTAGGTTAGAGCCAGGGACAAATGCAAGAATCTCATTTCTCACTTTGCTCTTTTCAGCTGTATTTATAAATGTAGCTGAATCGTTAACATGTTCACAAAGGTGTCAAACTGGTAAAACATCACTCACAAACTTGTCATTTGACTGCAAAATTCCTTTGGGTTCTCTGCTCCTCAGTCAGAATTTCATCTTTCCCTGAACTTCCTTCAGTGTGTGAGTAATGATTGAAAGGATTGCTCCTCTGGGGTCAAAACAGCACACACCTCCTCTAGTAATGAACCAAAGGCCAGTACTGGTCTAAATATCTTTCAGCAGGTTTGCTTGACAGCAGCATTCCACGAGTAGTCAAAAGTAGCCCAAAAACTTGCCTCATGGTGCATAAAACCAGCCCAATTGTCAAAATCTGACCACCCAATCCTTGTATACACTTATTACAATTATGACTATTATACTGTAATTTATAGAAATAACAGTCTGCTATACACCTATTAACCAATTACATTTTAAAGCATCCAGTGGTTTTCCACAAAACCATTTAAAATAGTTTTGCAATATTATAAATACTGTGATATATAAACTATACCCAAGAGAACAAATAAACCTGTGCGCTCATGTAAAACAAGCATACAAAGGTAGTATACTACTGTCGCTTTTATCCAATCGTTATGCACAATTTTATCTGTTATTTCAAAATATATGCTGCACTCTCCTTGCTGCAGTCCAGGTTTGATTCCCGTTCAGAGCACCAACCCCAGCCACTGGAGGTTTGCACAAGCTGTGTCGGTCACAGGCCCGGAAATGGGGATGGATGTGTCAGGAAGGCTATCCGGTGTAAAAACTGTTGCCAGAATAAAAATATCCAGATGGGTGATCTCCTGTGGTGACCCTGAACATGCGCAGCAGAAAGAGGGAAAAAAGAGTACACATTTACTGTTTGTATAAAAAAAGGCTACCTATTTAGCTTGCAAAAAAATGGATATACATATAGTCTAAGCGGCGATCTGCGGGGTCCAAATACATTTTACAAACAGCAATGTCAGTGACCAGTTCTTGCCAACTTACATGGAACACTGAAGTTACATGATAGCTCAATGTTAACACTGCTAAATACCTTGTAGGAATTCTATTTATAAACACTGTACACACAATGCTGCACAACACTGAAATTCAGCTCTATTGGACAGTTCCTGAAAAACAATAATTTGAACGTAGCTTGTCCTCCATGGCCACCCACACTACAAAGATTGCACACGTTTTGTGTGAATGAATGAAACCAATCATGATTTAAAGCTATTAGAGTAACTTGAGCTCCCTCCCAGAGTTTATGTGGTGACATATTGTTTATTAATCTCACCATTTTTTTTTTTTTTGATAGTTATTGAGTTACAGATTCTACTGAATATTTTGATATCAATTTTGTGAAGATACACCAAGAATCCCGGGGACTGGATTGCAAATTGGGTTTTGTAATTTCTGTGAATTGTCTTAAATTTGATTGGACCAGACGGAAAGGTCCAGTATGGCTTGAGCTACTGAACTCAAAGAAGAAAGAATTCCTTATTCTAATCCTAATTAAAGTCATGTATGCAAAACATCCACTTAACAACCCATGGACCAAAAAAAATTGAAGTCAGAATTTAACAATGCAGCTGTCAAGTTGCAGACCTGGCAACCCTGAATTTCAGCCCAAATACCATTTTAGTGACAGGCACTCTTGTCTCTTTTATTTAATTTTTTTCATGTAACATTTATTTTAGTCCAGAAATGCTTAATTAGTTGTTCCTTTGTGAATGATGCAATATGATTTTTTGACTATTGAGCTTGGTGTGAAATTGAAAATTAAATCTTTTAAAGTGAAAAATAAATAGCATTTCATTAGGAGTAAAATTGGTTATGTGCATGCGTGTCAGTGTGTGTGTGTGTGTGTGTGTGTGTGTGTGTGTGTGTGTGTGTGAGCTCGTGGGTGCAGCAGTAACAGGAGGGTGGAAGGGGGTAATGATTTTTTAGAGTTTCCCAGGGTGTAGTTAGAGAGGCAACAGAAGGCAGCCCTGGCAGAGTTCTCGGTTTCGATTATGTATACTCTTTTATTCAATCATCGCATCGCTCTGTGCCTGACATTTGGTCAATAGTGCAATCTTCTAGTGATCAGAATACGCCAGACGGCCTGCCACACAGAATTCCATTAGTTTTGCTTTCAAGGGATGCTCTTGAACAAGATATCTAACTGGATGTACTATAACAAGAACTAGTTCTCTTTTCACACTCACTTATTTCACAGGAACATCGTCTGAATTAGACATTTAAACCACTTTGATTTGTACATTGGAGCGTGTGCTTCATTCTGTTTTGGGATTACATACATTAGGGTTATGCATTAAAATCAAACATAAGCCAATCACTTCACACATCTGTTTGAATGTTTGATTTGAATTAAACATCATGTCCATAAAAAAAAGTTAAGTCCATGCATCATGTCCATAAAAAGTTAAAAAGTATAATCCTCAAAACAGGAAATGGACAGGTTTGCAGTAATGCATGTTCAATTATCTAAACACGTCCTAACGCTCCAGTGGAGTGTACATTCATTGCTAAAAGTCTTTGTATCCTCTGAGTTTTATTAGACTTAGACTTAGATTTAGACTATTCACAATGTTTACAGCAGCCTTGAGCTTTAAATGAGGTCTGCCTTGCACACAAAGCAGGGATAAATCAAGGTAAAAGTGCTTTTCAATGGTGACATACAGTATTGTGCAAAAGGCTTAGGCACATGCAGAGAAATTCTGTAGAGCAAAAATGCCTTCAAAAATAATTAAATGAAATGTTTCTAAAGTGGAAAAAATACTATGAAGAGCAGTAAACAGTAATAAATGAAACAAGGGCAATATTTGGAGTGATGGCACTTTGCTTAAAAAAGTAGTCTCAGGTAAAATTTGTGCAGGTTTATAAGGAAATGAGCTGTGAGCTTTACTGAGCATCTTGCAGAACCAGTCACGGTTCTTCTGGAGAATTTGACTGTCGTACTTGTTTCTTATTTTTGGAGCCAAACCCAGCAGCCCATTGTGTTTCTGGTGTGGAAAGTGTCTCTTACCACGAAATCTGCTGCTTTTTTTATTAACATACAAATTCTCAGTATTTCATTTTGTGCTGGAAAACTAATGTTTGGGAATCGAAAATATTTTTATATTGACTCAATAATGTAGAAGTCATAAAATTCAAATCTGTAACAAAGTTTGTGCTGAAAAAAACCTATAGGGCGCCAAAGACGTTTGCGCAGTTCTGTATATCATTTGCATATGGAGGTCACATTTCACTCATCATGCATGGTACCTAAAAGCTCTGCATTTCTTTAGTTGCTCTAAGTGTGTGCCATTGCGTGCCAGTAACTTGCTCAGTAGGTCTCAGCTACAGAGCAGGTTCGAGGCTAGTACAGCTTTGTGGAAATTATTTGGATATGTTTAATAATTAACCACAGCCAGTCCATCTCATTCAGCTTTGTATCACTCCTAACAGTGCTTATGAGACAGTCATTGGATCTCTCTGGCTCACCACTGTGTGAATATTTAAAGGAGGCAATATGAATAAATCAGCCTCCCACAACAAGATGCAAGGCATGTTCTGTATGTGAGTTTGGGTTATTGCAAAATATTGAGAAAGGTTACAATAATCAGGAAGAGTAAACAGACCATACAGAGTGAACATCTGGCAAGGAATCAGGTTTGTTCTTGTTCCACCAGTCAAACACTTTCAAATTAATTTCTACTTTTTAATTTGGTACAGACCTTTTATTAGAGGAATCTAATCTCTCTAGGGTGGGGTGAGGGCGGTTTTGTTGATATGCTGAGTTCAGGCTTTCTACTGTGATGAGAAAATCAGATGTATAGCAGCAACACATATTTATCCAGCCTCCAGGCCTAGTAGTTAAAACGTGGTTATTAAACCAACAGCGACTGTTAAATTTACATCTCTGCAATAGCACGCAAAATGTGTTCTGTTTGATTCAAGCTGTCAGCACTTTTAAATAAGAAAGTTAACACTTGTGCGTGGCACAAATGAAACTCAAGCCCAACACTCAGCAGGGCTCGGCAATCCCACTTTGAATTAAGAACAGCTGTTTAAACGCCACTGCCACCTTTAACTTTTTCAAGCCCTCATTCAAAAGATTTAACGTGAACATTTAAGGCTTAAGGCACTATTTATAGACACACCTGTATGAAGGCGTGTTTGCAAAGATGCATTTCTTGTTCATTAGCCTTCATTGCTTCTGTGACACATCTGAACAGATTCTCACAAACAAGCAAACAAACAAACCAGTGCTTGGAAGTGGAAAGAAAAAAGTGCCAGTACTCCCCTTGGCGTGTGTATCGGCTGGTATGAGCTAATCATTATGTATTACAGTCTGAATTTCTACAGTGAATAAAATATACTAGGTAATAAAAGAGGAAAGATAATAGTTTGGCAAATGGTTGTCCCTTTGAGTAAATAAATTTATGTTGAGAACAACATCAATATCTAACAGTTAGAGATAAAGCTGCTCATTTAAGTTATTTCAGCTTATTTCAGCTACAGGAAACGACAGACTTTAAGATTTTTTTTTGTGTGTGTGGTTCTCTTTAAGAAGAGAAGCTTTGTAACTTCAAAAGAAAATGAGGCAGCTGCCTTAATGTAAGTGATAACATGAACTAAAGTCCACAAAATTAAATGTGATTATAAAAGGTCAAAAAGCACAAAATGTTACTCTAATAAACTGTTTGCATTGGCAAATTGCTGTGTTATAAAAGGAATACAATGTGGCAGGGCATGCTGTTATCATATATCATATCATCATTATGAGAATGATCAAGTTTAGGCTTCATCGACATTGAGCCATTCTTTTTGAAGATAGCG
The DNA here is from genome assembly GCA_022414735.1 of Noturus placidus. Classification (NCBI taxonomy): domain Eukaryota; kingdom Metazoa; phylum Chordata; class Actinopteri; order Siluriformes; family Ictaluridae; genus Noturus; species Noturus placidus. Next base: position 134,390 of record JAFFST010054250.1, read on the forward strand.
ATATCGTGATACCAAGAGTTAATTTATAATTATAATGCCTTGAGGAAGCCTGTGGGTGGATCGGGCCCAGTCAAAGAAGAGAACTGCTGACACCAAAATTCTTTAATCATCCTAGTCCAAAATTAAGCTGGAAAGTAAAGTAATGCAAACAAAGAATAAGCTTTAACCCCTAAAGAATTTTATCCACTTTTAACCATGACTCTGCTATTCATTGAAGTCTAATATTATATCCCAATGGCCCACTACAGGGCCAATCAATAATGTATCCCAGAGTTCAATTTGAGAGCAATAGTGATTCTTCATAAAACACTTAATATTGCAGGCAGCCGTAGTTTGGATCCGGCGCATGATGGAATTATCGGACACCATAATCAGATGCTAGAGCCTGAGTGGTCACCAAGCACAGATATTCATGTGCTGGGAAGAGGGCTTAATATTGCTGGGAACATTAATGGAAGAGGAAAGGTGAGCAAATATCTGGTGAGATAGTATGGCCACTATCAAGCAGTTAAACGATTTCTGAATAAACCGCATGTCAGTAATGGAAGGAGCCCTAAGCAATTGAGAAAGTTCTGCTTTATTGACGATTTACATAGAAATTGCCTTATTTTAGATTTGATATGGACCTTTACTTTATACATTATTATCTACAACTCCGTGTCCTTTCTATAAGATGATATGGTTCTGATTGGAATCGCACACAATCAGCGCTGAAGAGCACCTTTACTGAAGGAAGCATTTCACAAGTTCAGTGCCTAATGTTGTCATTAGGTGTTTAATTAAAAATGCAAAGTGTTTTAATCTGTGAAACCACAAAGCCAATAATGGTGTGATAACACTGAAACATAACATAACAAGACCACATAATCCCTTATTGATAGAAACCTAATGGTGGATTTTGTTCTCACTTAGTGCTAGAATGTTTGTGCAGCAAAGTCCAGAAGAGTAATAATTATTTCAGGAGAACAAATATCACCCCTTGGGCTCCAATTATTTTCATGCATTGTATCCTACTGCAACTGACAGGGCCTAGTTTTTTTTCTTGAGGAATGGTTTTGCGTTTAATCATCTTATCTTTCACCTTTTCTGCATTTTCTTACACAATGTGCGTCAAACACTAAAATAATGAGAATTATTTATTACATTATTGAATATATATCTGATCTCTTCTTAATAAGAACAGTTTTCCCTGGGGTATTCTTTTGGACTAATGCACTAGCAGGGCCTTTTCGATATTCTGAGCGAATGCCTGAATGATTAATACTACTACATGAAGACTAAAATCAGCCTTGTTGACGTGAAATAATGAGACATTAGATATTAATGCACCAACTGCATCGGCATTGTTTTAGGCTGCCTCTGTGGATAAGAAGTACTATCTACAGAAACATGGCTGAAATGGAGATGAGGCTTGTTATTAAGCTAGACATTATTGTAATTGTGTCAGTTTGTCCTGAAAAAAGATATTGACAAACCATTTTCATTTGACCTCAGTCAAGCTTTTCTAGATATTCAGCAATCCAGGCCTCCAGAAAGCACTTGCTATGCAAAAGTCGTCATTGTCGAAGGCAACTTAAAGTATATACCAACTAATTGGCAGCAACATAAAAGGGGGAATTGAAAAATGACAGAAGACATGCTGCGTCCCAACCCCCGTTTGAAATTTGGCGAAATGTTTTCCCATATAAAAGGGAAACAAAGCATTCGCTCGTTAATGATGAAAGAGTTGCCCAAGTCCCCTGTTGATTGACGATCACTGAGATGTATGACACCTCTCAACTTGTCATGGAGGAGTTATTTGTACTCAGCTGCGATCCGTTCTGTGAGGAGAGACCAGATGTCCCGTCTTAATTAGGCCTGCAGTGATGTTTTTAATGACTTCTACCCCATTACGGGCGGAGCGCACATTGGTGAGAATGAGAGACGAGCTCTGAATCTTCTTTCCTGTCGATGTGTGTGTGTGTTTACATGTGTGTGTGCATGCACTTGATGCTCTTTGCACGATTTCTGACACATCGAAACTCACTAACGAGAAGCAGAGTCTAAGGGCTTGACGAAAGAAAAGTTGAGAGCTAAGTCAAGTGAGTAGAAATGCAACTTTTCTGCTTAATCCCCTTTTGGAACTCATTTAGTCATCACATTTATGCATACGTGTTGTGTAATGTGTTTAATTCATGGCACCATGTTGAAAGAAAATAGGCCAGGAGAGTTGCTAGACACTTGCTCCTTAAACAATAATATAATGTGCTCCAAAGGTATTTAATTTCTCTCTCCTGGAAAGCTCATGAGGTACACTTACACTTTCATACTACCTAAGATCACAAATTCAGACTTCCTTCATAGAGAACCACAGACACAGAGAACGATGCCACAATTCCCACTCAGCCAGAGAGGTTTGTGCAAGGCAGTTGGTAAGAAGCGGATAAAATATGAACATGGCATATTTTAAATTATATCTTCTCTTCTAATGTGTCAGTGGGATACATCTGGAGGGTAGTGTTTGAGCCTGTTAAGGTGTGAATAGGGCTATGTGTAGTAGCACCTGCCCAATGCCGAGAGCATTCAAATCACTGCGAGGTAAAGACTGAAAGAAGTTTCTCAAGAAACCATATTGCTTTGCTATAATGAGAGTATAAAATGTTATTAATATTTTAGAACAAGGCCTATTTTTCATTTCTGAAACCCACTGTGGGGCTTCTTTTCAAAGAGTTTCAGTCAAAACCCAATGGGAGATTCAATTGACTTTAATCTTGCATTCGTTTGAAAATTTGAGCCCATTAGTTAACTTTGCCTTTTCTATGCAGTTTTCATTGCATTTCAATGAAGCCGCTTTCCTGTGGTGTTAAAATACTAATAGTTGCTTCAAATAGTAAATGAGGGGCAGAACGAATGGGGTGGGGGTGTATAAGAGATGAGAAAGAGAGAGAGGCTGATCTAAAATATTTATATAAAACATCTGTGTTTTTATGGGAGTAAAAATACAGCCCATGCACAGGCCTTGGGGTAAAAGAAAAAAAAAATCCAATACGCAGCTGCAAGGTACAGAAATCAAATATTTATATCCTTTAGCGAATAATTTGTGGATTGAGATGCAACTGTTAAGCATTCCCCACCATGCCCGGCTCTCTGACAACATATCAATTGCGTCCAGGTGCTGGCGCTAATTGGCCAAATTCATTGTGGTTCACAGGCGATGGGGAGGTCAGAGGACTGGCCGTAATCAAATAAAGAGAAGAGCTGAATAATTCTCTTTGAAGTGAGACACACCTCACGAGCCGGACCTGCTCTAATTGCTGGTACTCAGCACGTGGCCATTCCCTGCTGCCTGAGAAGATGAAACTCACCTCCTCTCTCCACCTGTTCCACTCACCAGGGAACCTGCATGGACACATGCCTCTGGGAGAGGGACTCAGATCTCTGGCCGTAATGCCAACTTCTCACCACAAAGTTCCTCTCAGCTCTCCTCACTTTAGCTTGCCGAGTATCCACAAATGTGTTTGCAAAAGCATGAACATTGTGAGGTAGCTTCTATATTACTAACACAATCACTATTGCTTTCAACATTTCACATCGCGGTGAGACTGCCATGGAGCGCTTTGATCATGAACAAACCTTAGTAAGAAATTCTTTGAGTCTTCCGACAAAAGTGCCACCTGCCTTAAAGATCTCATTACCTATATTCACCATACAAGAATATAAATGTTGATCTCCATCTGTGTTTCAGTAAGACAACCAATATGTAAGAGCTGCTTGAAAAGAGGGTTTCGATTTACTCCGAGTTCTCTTGCAAAAATAAAGAAAGGGCCTCTTCTAGACTGTCTGGCCCATGCACTGGCCTTGAATAAATGAATTATGTCCTTATGCTTTTCATCACCTGATAAACAGCTCGTCTTCGCACCCAGACTCCCCATTAATGAAAAAGTAGGTCAAGAGCAGGGGATTTAAAAGGCACAGCCAATACACCTCTTCTCTCTGCTCCTCTGATGCCTTTAAAAAAACCTGCAGAGTAGCAACTCAGCCCAGCGGTTTATCACGCTCCTAACTCAGCAGTGGCTTCAGTTAAATACACATGAACATCAAAGGGTGCAAGTGAAGCATGTTATTTTGGATACACTTTTGGGCTATTGTTGGTTGAGACACAGCTTATAGCCATGAAGGCAGAGTTCAATTGCTCACAGCGTTCCAAAGTTGTACATTAAGGTGTTCCGTTATGAGATGAGTATAGCAAGCATTAAATGCAATGATGCAGAAAAGACTTGATCTATGGATCTATTAATTTAGCTGAATAACACAGTCCTTTCTACATTCTGTTGTTTGTGTAGAGATTAGTAAAATGAGTGATTTTGTGTATAATTTGTGTTTCTAATGCATGCAGAGAAGTAAAAAGCCTGAATTAGCCTGCTCAGTTTTGGTTATGATGGAACATAAGAGTAGCGAATGGACATTATTTAGAGCAGTGGTCAACAACCCTGTTCCTGGAGATCTACCTTCATGAAGACTTTAAGTCCAACCATAATTGTGCCCACCTGACCATCTAATTATTACCTTAAGAAGGTCTTGATCAACTAAAACAAGTGTGTTTGATTTTGGTTGGAGATCTGCAGGAAGGTAGACCTCAATGAAGAGTGTTGGTAACCACTGATTTAGAACATAAAGGGTGTTTTGATACTTGGCCCAAATACTTAAGTCTGTACCTGAGTCCATTTAGAGGCAAAAAGTGTGTGATAAAAGTTTACTAGAAAATAGTCTCAGCCTCAGACACCCACAGCTCACTGAACATCTAATACATTTTGTACACTTTTCTGGCCATAAGCTTCAGAATCTCAGAACTGAGCTCACAGATGCCCACAATTTGCTATTGACAGGAGAGAAAGTAACAGCATCCCACCCACCCAGACAGCACAACCAGTTTTGCTCTTTCAGTTTCCCAACCATGGATGGAGTAGGAATTGCGACACTAACTAGTGGATTCCCAGCCATATTCAGGTGGACCAGAGCTTTTCTGGAATCCACCTGGTTCTACACTTACTTTTCAAATCTGATTTGACCCAACTGCAGGAAGTGTACCAAACATGTTGTGCCTAAGAACTACAATGTATTCTGGATATTGAACACAAAAAGTCATGCTGAACACAGGTTGCAAAAATATTGATTACATTATTTATTTGTGCTATTACATTTTTATTTCATATTTAGCACAGTTTTGGTGTACTCCATGCTTGGGTAATTTCTGTAGCTTATGACTGAAGATTTGTCCAGCTTCCCTCATTCTCCCTTTCCTACTTGCCTCTCAGTCAGTGTTGCTTTTTTCCTGCTCTGTTTGGTTCAGATGCAGTGTGAAACTGAATCTGACCAACTAGGACAAAAGTATCGATTTCACTCTGATTTGGACTAGGCAAATGGACTGACAGGTGAGAAAGCATCCAGCATGCAAAATCCCCCAGGAGACAGTTTTATAGTGCATTTCAGGTGTCTACAAATACCTTGTATGTTGAGGTTACCTTGACAGTCTATAAGCTTTTGCAGAAACATCTCCACCAGGAACTTGAGTTCAAGGTTTCTGGATGAACCTTTTTTTAGTCCTCTAGCACCTCAAATGATTCATAGAGGAACTCAAATGGAATGACCAAGTTGTTTATGTAATCACTGTCCATGAGAGCCATGAGTGTGTTGGGAATATGATATAGCCTTCAGTATATAGGTCTAACAGAAAGATTTCATAAAAACCCAACCACTTTGAAGGTTTTAAGCAATTAAACTCAGTTTTGTTGGTTCTCCTGCTGTATTTCAGGAACAAGTATTCTGAACTTTAATCAGTTCCAGTCCTAAGATATTAGTGCACATTGCACTATGGTTGCTGTTAGTTAATAATTAGGAGAGCTCTCAGGTTGAGCATTTTCTCCTCAATGCTACCCTAATTGAGCTAGAGGAAACACAACCTGCTTGACATAAAAAAATGTTGCAAATAATGCCTCCCTCATCTCCTTTCTCTGTACTCTTTACCAGAATGTTACCAAAGAACTTCCTTCTAATAGCAGAGGTGCAAAATCCTACTACATCAGTATGTGAATGTTGAAAGATATTTTTAATAAGTATGCTTTGCTATTTAGCTCATGTTGTTAGCATATGTACCTCTGAAATGTATTCACCATGATGTTAAAGGTTGCACAATTGTTGTCAATAATCCAAGTAAGAGATATTAAATTTTTTTGACCTTGGTTTTTTGAAGATTAAAAACTTAGTGTTTCACATCACATTGCTTTAGGGCTTCATTTAGAGTTGGTGACTTTAATTAAAAAGTGAAACAAATATTTACACTGGAAATGTTCTCTGTATTCACACTCGGCTTACATAGATGCTTAATATGAATTTTTGGCCAGAAAGGACCCAATTCAGATTATAAAGAACATCTGTCTGCAGCTCAAACCTCAAATGTTATCAGAACTTCATTGCATAGACTTCTCAGGACAGGAGTTTTCAGTTTTTTTTTTCCAGACTAATGTCTATAAAGACAAGCACTTTCCTTAACCTATAGGACATTAGAAAATTGATTAAAATGATTGTAGCTGGCATTGAAACATGTATTTTATAAGCATATTTCTACATAAGCTACAGTATGTTATGTGCTAACAAGTGTAAGTCAACTAGCAATAGATTTTATGAGCATTAGTGCTAAATTTAAGCTGTTGTTTTGCACTGTTGTACATATATTTTAAATTCATTCATATTTGACTTCAGATTAAGTTAGAATTGAAACATAATATTTGTAGTAACTGTATAGCATAAAAGGCATATCATATAAAGGACTTGGAATAGTATTTGTATGTGTGTATTGTCTGTTTATGAAAACTTACATACTTTCTTCTCCTTTAAGGACTTTTCCTTATATATAAATAATACAAGAATATATATACAGTATCTCACAAAAGTGAGTACACCTCTCACATTTTTGTAAATATTTGATTATATCTTTTCATGTGACAAGACTTCAGAAATGACACTTTGCTACTATGTAAAGTAGTGAGTGTACAGCTTGTGTAACAGTGTAAATTTGCGGTCCCCTCAAAATAACTCAACACACAGACATTAATGT
>JAFFST010054250.1:190427-204999 GCA_022414735.1 Noturus placidus
ACCCTTTCCAGACTGATAGATCTCAATTACTTTCTTTCTCAATTGTTCCTGAATTTCTTTGGGTCTCGGCATGATGTGTAGCTTTTAAGGATCTTCTGGTGGACCTTACTGTGTCAAGCAGCTCCTATTTAAGTGATGCCTTGATTGTGAACAGGTGTGGCAATAATCAGGCCTGGGTGTGGCTAGAGAAATTGAACTCAGCCACAGTTATAGTATGTTATAACAAGGGGGGCAATCACTTTTTCACACAGGGCCATGATGGTTTGGATTTTTTTTCACCTTTAATAATAAACACCTTCATTTACAAATTGCATTTTGTGTTTACTTGTGTTGTCCTTGACTATTGTTTAAATTGGTTTGATGTTCCGAAACACTTAAGTGTGACAAACATGCAAAGGAACAGGAAATGAGGAAGGGGGCAAGCACTTTTTCACACCACTGTAAGGCTGAACTATTTCTGAATACTTTATCCTACTTCCACAATGTTTCACTGAAGTGGTGGTGATTTATTTATTTATTTATTTATTTATTGTCTGTCTGTCCTTACTCTTTTCCTGCTACCCCATCTCTCCGTTCAGAAACATTTCCTTTCAATACTGGCCTGTTTTGCGTTCTTTGATAATAGAACATTTTCTGTTCTTAGAAAATGGTGTAGCTTTTGAATTTGTGCCAGTACAGTCTCCTGCTGTTCCTGAAACCTTGAGGCTGCTGATTCTTAACTACACAAACGTCTTATATCAAAATACCTAAAATTGTTGGTTTTGTTATGCCAACCTAAGGTGCTGGTTTGACATCTTCTCTTTCAGCTTCAAAATCGCTTGCTTTTCTTTCCAAGATAGCTCTCAAATTCATAACACTCTGACAATCAGAGTGAAGTCAAGTTAAACTTTATAAAAGTGCAATAATACAAGAGCTGTCAGAATGATTTGGCATACTGTATAGGGTTTGAGATATCAGGATGGTTAGGAGCTTGACATGCAGTATCTCTGTAGAAATGATGTGTTGTAAGTGCTGTGAATTATTTTGAGCTGTAATAGAAAACGCAGAATAAAAAGGAAAGACTGTATGCAGTATGCTTTTACGACTCGGCCTTATGTGTTCGGATTTTCAAAACGAGAACAAGGGAGTCAATCTAAGCAGAAGGAACTTTACCGACTGAGAAGTTTGAAAACCAAGTGAATTATACTGATGGCTGAACACAACTGCTTCAAAACAATTCACATAGAAAATAATAACAGATTCTGTTAATGTACATACTCAGAACTGTTTTGGATGGTCTTCGTGAAAATCCAGAAAGCAGCTCAGATGTATACATATGATTTCTTCTTCTTCTTCTTCTTCTTCTTCTTCTTCTTCTTCTTCTTCTTCTTCTTCTATAAGAAACTACAGTGAAGTTTTTGTTAGGTTTGTAGGACTTCAGTCAATTTATCACAATATTTCAAATCAATGGCATCAGAAACACAAATTAGCATTTGTACATGAAGATGATTTTGAGGGCACTGTGGCATAATAAATGTCTTCAAAAATACAGCCATGAATATATCAAATACAAACAACATCAAAACCATCTCAATCTGTTTGAATTTTTTATTATTTCTAAAATAAAATAAAAAGCTTCATTGTTTTGAATTAAGAGTAAATCGCACTTAGCATCTCAGATGCAATGTCTACTAATATACTGTAAATCATAACATTCAATAAAACTGAAGTAAGTGTTACAAATTTCTGATTGCTGTTTCCTAAAGTCCAGTGTTTCAAGGATAGGTGCTGGATCCACCAAGACCCTGAAGAGGAGAACATGGTTACTAAAGATGCCAAATGCCATAAATGTAATGTAAATGAATGAATAACTGAATGGATGAATGAATGAATGGTGTTCCATCTAAATGAGCCCTTTGAAGTATTTCTAGAGAAACAAGCCAAATAACTTGTCCTCTGAACCAATCCCATTACCCAGAAGAGGATGGGTTTCCCTTTTATGTCCGGTTTCTTTCAAGGTTTCTTCCTCATGTGGTCTCAGAAAATTTTCCTTGCCCCTATCACATATGGATCTAGATCTAGAACCGTACTGCTGTAAAGTTTCTATGCAGTTAAAAGTGCTTTACAAATAAAATTAAACTGAACCTTAAAACATTGTGTTTCATTATCAAAGAGGATTACAAGTACAACTACTTTAGCAAGTAAAGAACCCATAATTATCCAAAAATCTTTTGTCCTTAAACGTATACCTAAAGATACCATTCCTTACTGCTCTGGAAATCCAGCAATAGTCCCTTCCATGCTTCAATACAAAGCAAAACACACAGCTTCAGCAATCACCATTTTGCTTTGCGGTTATCAGTTTGATTTGTAAGATGCTTTCGCCTGTCTTCCTGACATGTCGTAGTTGTTGCTACACTTGTAAACCATGAGATTGTGCAGGATTGTGATGGCCCTCCAAAAAAGGTTGCATTGTTTACCAAATGCAATCTCACCTGTCCTGCTGGTGAGGGGACACACTCGGGGCAAATTGTCTGCAAAGCTGCAGTCCGATTTGAATTGTCAATGCGGCCCTCTTCTATCAGACTCATACAGAGAGCACTTTGGCTCTGATAGTGTGAAGACAGATTTCATCAGGTCCTTATCTGTTACAACCTGCATTGCAGGCAATTGGATTCAATACGGCCCAATAATGGTGTTATTTTTTAAACATTAGGTTCTCTGGGTTTTCTGCACTGGTCAGCAGTGGGGTATATGAGAATGAAAAAAAAAACATATAAAAAGAGACCGTCTTCTGTCTTTGTTTTGCCCCTCCTGCTGTCCAGTGCCATGAATAGTGTATTATTCTGATCATTTCCCTGTCTTCCATGGGGAAAAGTAATTTTATCTTGTGAAAGATTTTTTTCTCGCACTGCCCTGTACTTACAGTGGGGTCCTTCCTGCAGGGAGTGAACAAGATTTCCACACTGCACTCATAAAACTTGAAAGCCATCAAGCAAGTGTTGTCTAAAGCAGGGGTATTCAGATAACATTTGCTAAACTTTCAACTAAAAACATGACTCAAATTTAACATCAGGGATTAGTTTATGGCTACAAAAATCAGACAATTCGAAGCAGTAATATTTTGTTTTGTGAAGTCAAGTTACTTGGTTTGATTGATGCTATGACTATAAACAGATGAGACACATCAGATTTAAATTTGACTTGGGGAAAATAATTACATTCTTCTTTGTTCATTCACTTTAAACATTGCTTTCATCAACCTTTCTTTAAACAAGCCATGTCATCAGTTTGCTATTCAGACCAGAGAGGGTAAATAAAATAAAAAACTATGAAAATCTGTCAAAACTTCCTTTTCCGACCTTTCTCTGGGTAAATAATTGACATAAATGCATTTGATTGGAAAAACGACAACAGACTTGCTACAAAATCTACACTGGTTTGTCTTTACAACACCAGAGTCATTTTATACACATTTATATATATATATATATGTGTGTGTGTGTGTGTGTGTGTGTGTGTGTGTGTGTGTGTGTGTGTGTGTGTGTTGATCAGATCTGTCTAAGTACATAGTCCTGTGCGCCAGTTGACTACACCTGGTCTAAAGGATGTCTAAAGATGTCTAAAGGAAGACTAGCAACATTAATATCAGAGATAATATTCCTAAAGCCAATTATTATATCTTTTACATGCCAGCTTTCACTAAAACGCCAGTATCACTGCAGTATCAGTGTTAGTCCAACAGTTCTGTCATTTCCCCACTGCATGGTAATTAGATTAGGCCTCATCTTGAGGGTAGTGGAAAAGCATTAACTTTAATTAAGATACCCTCATTTGCAATCTTATTAACAAGGATGAAATGAAGTGGTAGAGTTTTCTCTGAATAAAAAGAGAAAAAAAACAAGGCAATTGTTGCTTGTGATTAACTATTGGAACAAACTTATTTGGAGAACTATTAATTAAGATTAGGTCCATAATTTGCACAAATTACAGACTCCACCACAGATCCAGGAACCACCACAATCCCACATCTAACTCCAGTCTGAACGTTACCATGCTCACATTCACCTGTTTCAATACATTATTTCAGTGTTCTTTTACGATTCTTTTAATTTATATCATTGCAAGGTTTTGTCACATTTCTTTGCAACTCTGAACATTTCTAAGTATTAGTCTTCTCTGTTTTTGTTTGTATCTGAACAATTGGCCAAAATTAAATAAAGGACTCCCACTTCATGACATTCCAAGATTCATAAGTCTACCAAAAATAGCCTTTCCATTCCATGCAGCAACATGGTGAATGAAAACTCTCCAATATGCAATTCTTTGCTTGGTGGTGAGAGACAAAAGTCTGTTATGATTTGCCATCATATTAAGCATAGCATTTACGTCAAAGTTTTCATCTTTTGCCGAACCCGTTTTTTCAAAGTCTGGTTCATGCTGGTATCAATTCGAACAATAAGTGCATCTTCTCTGAGTTTGAGTTTGAATAAAACGGGAAAAACTCTGACTTTAAGAAAAGGCTTTTGACTATATTTCAGACGTTCATGACTTGGAATGGATTAGAGCTTCACAAAACTCTGTCTTATTTACATTTTCCTTTTTCTCCCCCTCCCCCCCTCCCACACACACACACACATATGCTATGCTGTTCCAGGAAACTAAGGGGGAATAAAACAGAGTGAAAATGAAAGAGTGTGTTTCAATGCCAAGGTGCCGGGGCCCTCTTTTAAGCAGTAAATGTTCTGACAGGGGAGAAGAGAAGGCGATAATGAGAGCTGAGCTTCTTTCCAAGATGGCTGTATTGTTTTAATTGTTAGAGCTGTGAAATGGATGGAAGGGAAGAAAGGGAGGGAGGGAGCGATAGAGAGAGAGAATGAAAAAGAGTGAGAGAAAGTCTCAGAGCCAGTATTTAAAAAAAGAACAAACTTGGCTTTTTCCAGGCAATGTGTTGGAGCAATTATGTACAATCCCTGTAATTATGCATATCTTTTGGAAACATGTAAAGCTGTATGGAAATGAGACTGTGCCGCTTTAACTCCACACTGAGCACCCCCCACTGGCTGCACATTGTCTGAGATTTTAGGCACTTTTAGAAAAGTAATAGGGAGTTTAAGTTGGCATACAAGTGTGTGTGTGTGTGTGTGTGTGTGTGTGTGTGTGTGTGTGTGTGTGTGTGTGTGTGTGTGTGTTTGAGGTGTTTGTGTGTGCACGTGTACTTTTGAGCATTGGTAGGGGGCATTAGGTTGTTTACTATAGGCAATAGTAAGAAACATCTAGCAAAACACTCTTGGCATGTACACTCCTATCTTTACACCTCCCCCAACTTCCCTCCACACTGTTCCTCCTCCCACCCTCTGATATTCTCTCTATTGCTCTCCCTCTCTCTCTGCATGTACTAAGGCCCACCCTTAATTAAGTCTGTTGGGGTTTCAAAATGTTGAATCTTGTTTAAAGACCATCTCAGCACATTTGGAGGCCCACATGCACGCATGGTAATCAGGCCGTTTGGGCGCCGGGTGCAAATCTTATTTTCAGGCTGATTTTATTTTTATACAACCTCTTGTGCTTATTGATTATTTCTCATATATATATATATATATATATAACGGGGTGGGGGTTTGATAGGAGAGTATGAGCGTATGTATACGTGCATGTGTGTGATTGTTCCAAACCCTCACTGAGTATGTCCCCTTTCCTCTTTAGTGCTTCTCTTCCTCACAATTACCTCTGCTTAATCTTATTAGAGTGAAATTCAATTACTTTTATCAAGGTTATTTCATACATGATAGATGCAGCCAGTGCACGGCATAATTAGGGCCCAGTAAAAGCAGGCGTTTTGCATCATCCCACTGTTCCAATACATATAATTGAGCTCAGCTCTTTCTTCCAGGAGAATGGCTCGGCCAAACCGGTGACAATGCACCACATAACAGCTCTATGAGAACAGAATAATGGGGAAATTATTACGGTTCAGCAAGAGCTAAGCACCTGTTTCCACACTTCATTTTGAAGTCCACGCTGACATTTAAATTTTTTCATTTTCAACATTGATAGCAGGTTACCAGAAGGGACCACAAGGCAGGAACCAAATAAAGGCTATTTAAATGCTTGCAAAGTGGCAAGATTAAAATCGAATAACTGCAGACTTCTCTCTCTCTCTCTCTCTCTCTCTCTCTCTCTCTCTCTCTCTCTCTCTCTCTCTTTCTCTCTCTTCTCTTCTCTTCTCTTCTCTTTTCATTTCCTGTTTTTCTTCTTTTCCTCCCCTTTTCTGCTTCACTTATCAGGATTCATTTCTCCAGACCCATTTGCAGGCAGGCTCTGGAATACGGGTGACTCCCATCTCCCCTCCAATTATCCCTGGATGGAATTTTTTTTTTTGATTGAAGCAGGATAATTGTGTAATTATCTGGGTGAAATGGGAAGTCTAATATGTTAAAGTGGATTTTTTTTAACAGTGGTGTGACTAGAGTGGAAGAGTGAAGGCACTGTGGCCTGACTCAGCCATCTATGAGGATGTATCCTGACCAAATAAATAAATGATTTTGCTCACCTGCTAATTCCCACCCACTAGCCAGCGCTTCTCTATCACACAACAACTACCAACAGGTGAGGGTGTGGCCTAACATGTGCCTCCTCCGAGCCATGTGAACCCAGCCGCCACATCTTTCAAACTGCTGCTCATGCTGCATAGACAGAACAGCGTTACATGTCTAGACAAAGACGTTAACTACTCTCTTCCACATGTATGAGCTCACAGATGCCAGCGATTGGTTAGTGTTGCTCTGATTGATAGGGGAGAGACAGAAATGCCATCCCGCCCACTCAGGTACCAGAGATGGCTGTAGCATTGTTTGAATGTGTGGCCGTCTGAAGATAAGGTGAATAATTTTATGTTGCAGCACTTGGGAGTCGGGTTTTTAGTTTTGCGTTGTAGCTGCCTGGTGCAAACAGAGGTTTTACAACCAAAAAAAAAAAGAATAAAAACATTCTCCTAATTGACTTTAACAAAACAAACATTTCATTTGGTGTGCAGCGTAATGCTGTAACTATAGCACACTACTCATTCTGAATCCCACCACCTGCTGCACTATACACATCAGTTATGTAATGATCTGTCTAATGGTAGAGAGATTTTTACCAGGTGGATTAATTAGTTTTCAGAATATTCACTTCTAACAAAGTTTCAAGTTAATCGCATTTGTGCACTTAGCAAATAGTCAGTAAGTAATTTGTCAAACTTTCAGCTATGAGCTGCTTCAAGCCTGGCTAGCATCTTTATTTTCTCCCAGTATTGTTGACCAAAAGGTGATTGTTGCTTATAGCAGGAGAGGTCGTGTACAGTATCTGACGACTTTGGGGAGATCACCTGGACTTGTTTGTTTCCCTTAGCCCAGTGGTCAGCAACCCTGTTCCTGGAGGTCTACCATTCTGAAGACTTTAACTCCAACCACAAGAAGAAGTTCTTGATTAACTAAAACAGTTGTGTTTAGGTTTTGGTTGGAGATAAAATCTGCAGGAAAGTAGAGCACAATGAAGAGGGTTGGTGTCCATTGCCTTAGCCAACTAGCTAGCTCGCCATATGTTATTACATTACTTTAGGTACCACTTTTTAACCTAGTTAGTTTCAGGACAAAGAAAACATTGGACTGAGCAAGCACTGGAGCTATTACTTGCCTCAAATACGTTTTTATTCTGTTTAACCTTATTCTATTTTTCAAAAGTGAATGGGGACGTCATGCATCACTGCTGCTCTGAGAAGCTCATAAAATACAACATATATGACCTTGCCTTTTAGAATAACACCCAAGGAATGCTATTCAGGGTTTTTCTGACTGAAATCTCTTTGTCAGCTTACAACAATGCTTTTTCTTTAATTGAAGTAGAAGAAACAATCCTGCCCAGATCTGTTCCTGTTGAAATCATACATTATTACACTGACCTTAATCCAAATCCCCTTACAAACCAAGCAGTTTCTCTCTGCCAGTCTTAAGATCCTGGCAGAGAGAAAGAGAAAGGGAGGTGGCAATAAACAACAAGTCGTGGAATGGGAAGGGGAGAAACTAGCAAAATGAAAATTCAGGGGAAACGGAACATAAGATATGTTGTCTACTTTCAGTGGTTGTTAGGAAATAAATTGCTTTTGAAAGTAGAAATGTTTACCTCAATTGAGAGCCATTTTATGCCCTTGACAGGAAATTATTTCACAGCCTCTCTTGCTGTTGCTCTTTCCATTGGTCATGTTTTCTTAACCTTACAAAAATAACTTGGCCTCCACATTCACTTCAACTATAAACACTCATTCTGTGTTTTGAGGCCTCTCTCGGTGGGTAGCTCAACTAATTTCTTTCTTCAGTGGCGAGAGCGTCGAGGTAGAATGGCGAGGGAAAGAAGCATGGTGCTGTTCTGCCCTCTTCACATATTTGCCCTTTGTGTTCAGCATGTACCAAGTACAAGAAAGTAAATCGAATGTATAACTGCACTGATAGTGGGGGAAAAAAAGACATTATTGACTTATTATTGCTACTGCAGAACTGGTTCGGCAAACAAAACAGATGAAAAGTCCTATTTAAAACTCGATTTTAAATATGCCTGCAAACTTTTGGAAGAGTATGAACAAGCTTTGTCTGCTGTTAAACACTTCCAAATTTATTGAAATCTAGGGGTGGATTTATAGATTGGCAGATCAGTCATGAACTTTACTTACATTCTCAGGATTGTGATGGATCTTACCTGTAACGATCCTGGTATGAAAGAATACAAATACTACAAGAATAAGAACCTCAAGGCCATCCATCTAAAAAAGGCAAGACGTTGTTAGTTTCTGTTTCTGATTTATTTTAAAATGAACATTTGTGTGTATTAACGAATCTGAGTATGCTTGAATATGTGTGTGTGTGTGTGTGTGTGTGTGTGTGTGTGTGTGTGTGTGTGGGATGCTGAGCCCCGGGGGGCCTGCTGACATTGACACGGGGTTTCAGTCCCCCATCTTCAATCCTGTCTTATCAGAAGCTTGCTGATGGCCTTGGGGTCACTGCTACCCCCCACCCCCCACAACACGCCTGCCGTCTAATTCAAATCCCACTTAACTGATAGCCGGTGTCCACTGTGTCCTCTGGAGCTCCTCAGGGTGGAGACAGAGAGTCTGTGGATAAAGGGACTACACCAGGAAATCTACAGGACAGATATATAGTGCCTTACATAAGCATTCACTCCTTTTGAACTTTTCCACATTAAGTAGTTTTACAACCTGGAACTTAAATAGACTTAGATCTGGATGTTACACATGTCTTACATTTGAAGGAGTAGAATATGTTTTATTGTGGCACAAGGGTTAATTAAAGGTGCAATCGTCAATTTAAAAAAAAAAAAGAAAAGAACATGGTTTAAGCCGTGACCTCGGCAGAAAAGTATTACCTGGCCCAGAAAACCTCTTTAGAAAACTCTTACGGTCCAGAATGTGGGTTTTTGTATACATGGCCATCCTGTCAGTCATTTTATAGACACTCGCTCACACCCCTTCACACCACATCCTGTTAGCATGCTAATACTGCTGCTTAGCAGTCATAAGAGATTAAAGAGAAAAAAGGACAGTGACTGCACTGTTGGACATCGACTGTGCTATGAGATCAATCTCATAAACATAATGAGATGGATTGTATGTGTTAATAGTGTTATATAGTGCGCTTGAAAGTGATGCTGTAAAAATACCTGGTAATGCTAGCTCTAGTTCGCATGCTAATTCTAGTTGAACCCCAGCTTTGTGTTCCGGACATGGGGGTTGGGTGTGTCAAGTTCAAAGAGTAAAAAAAAATCTTTCAAATCTTATTCCAGCTCCACCTGCATAAACAATAACTTAGAACGAATCTTGACAAATTTAGAGAAATCTTACCTAACGCACCATTTAAAAACAACAACAACAAAAACAACAACAACAGAAAAGCAAACTTTTGTTGGTTGCATAAGAATTCACCCTGTGTGGTGAACTTTTAAAAATGTCATTTAGGTCATAATCACACTTGTAATGCAATCCCTATTCTGTTCAGTATATAAAATATCATTCGGGCACTGTATTTTTTCATAACCATAATAAACATATAATCTATAATTACTGTGTTTAATTCATCTTGCTATGAAGTCATATGATTTGGACTCAAAAATATGTCATGAATTTCATAACTTAAAATAGACTTTACACTAATAACTTGGTCCTGGCATTATATTCGTTAGGCTTAATCCTGAGGGTCAACTCTGAATGATCATTGTATTGTAAATTGAACAATGTTGACAGTAACAAGCCTACGCATTTCTCAAGAGTGAGTTGGTGGGGTTGAGACTTTTTGAATAAAGTAGCCTATAAACTGTTTTATTGACAAAACAGCAATGTAATCTTTATAAATAAGTCTTTTGTTCAGTACTATTACTATTGCTGGTGTGAAACGTTGAAATGGCATTAAATTAGGTGAGGATGTTTGAGTTGGGTTAATGTCTGTGAAGATTTTCACATGTACTCCTCGTGTCCACTTAAGTTTCCTCAAGATTCTCTGGTTTCTTTACACCATTCAAAACATACCAGTAAGTGGATTCATTACGTTACACTGCCCCTTGATGTGTGTGTGTGTGTGTGTGTGTGTGTGTGTGTGTGTGTGTGTGTGTGTGTGTGTGTGTAGTGCCATGGATGATGACCCATTCAGGCTGCATTCCTTTCTTTAGTTGGGACTCGAGACTTGTTTGATGTTACTTAGGACTTGGACTTGTTTGTCTTTAGTTGGGACTTAAGACTTGTCTATCATTACTTGGAATTTAGGACCTATCTGCCATTACATGGGACTCAGAACATGTCTGTCGTTACATAGGACTTAGGATTTTGTATTTAGTTGGGACTCAGGACTTGTATATCATTACTTGGGACTAACGTGGGCAGGACTTGTCAGTCTTTGGTTGTGAGTCGAGACTCATTAGTTATTAATCGGGACTCAGGACTTGCCTCCATTTAGTTGGGACCCAAAACTAGTTTCCACTTGGGACTCAGGACATGTCTGTCTTTATTTGGAACTCTTTGCTTCAGTGTCAGTACTCAACATTTTCTTGTTATTTGCAAAACACATGTAATACAATGACCAAATCCCATACTCTTCCTCTCTTTATTACTCTGCCAGTGTGTGCAGTTTGTGTTTCATTTCAACCAGAACCTTTGAAGTTCAAGCACAAAATTGCAATGTTCCTCCAATTACACAGGGCAGCTGTAAATAGATAAATACAGGATGGCATACAATACGAAACCTAAAATAAATTGTGTTCCTACCAAATTAACATGGTTCAAAATTC
Organism: Noturus placidus; assembly: GCA_022414735.1. Taxonomy (NCBI): domain Eukaryota; kingdom Metazoa; phylum Chordata; class Actinopteri; order Siluriformes; family Ictaluridae; genus Noturus; species Noturus placidus. The sequence continues at coordinate 201,735 of JAFFST010054250.1, forward strand.
ATAACTGAGTCACACCTGGGAATGAGATCTCATAATATTTCACTTACAGGGGAGGCACTTGTATGCAACTCGCACTCTTGCACTATAATATGCAGCGCACTCTATTAACAAGTTCATGCTCAGGCACTTGGGTTTTCAGCAGAAGCTCTTGCAAGCACTTCAGAGGAGCGGGGTGTTGTGAGTGGCACTCAATCAAAAACACAGGAAAAACAAAAACACAATGGCACTCCATGCACAGAGTATGAGGAAAGATGACCTTCATGTAATTGTTTTAAACAAAACTGTGCACAGCAAATGAAGCCAATCTGGCACCAAACGTAGATGATGCTCATTTCCAGGATGGCTTTATAAGCACTATCCAAACTTCTGCAAGTTTATTTCAACTTCAAAACTCTAAACTCCATATCGGTGATATATCATATTGCTTCAAGACTATGAACTATTTAAAACACAGAGCCAGGCTTCAAAACTTAAAAATTTAGATTAATGCCTCCATGAGGCAAAAGTAACTTCTGCATGACAGCATCACCAATAATCCCGATTGAATAGTGATGATGAGTGTTGCGAAAGCTACGGTTGTCTGATCAAGTTACTGTGCTCAAACTAACGAAGGCAACAGAGGAAAAAAAAGGAACCGACGATAGCTAATTAGTAAATCCATAATGTTTTCCTCCTCTTAAGCATCTCCCTCGAGGGTGTTTTGAATCATTATGCAAATGATGTTGTCAAATGTCAATTAGCAGAGGAAGACACTCTCATGATTTATTATTTTCAAGAGTGCTTCTGTAGTTGGAAACCTTCTCCTGTTAGTCATCAAAGGAAATAGAAAATGAGGTTGTGTGTGTGTGTGTGTGTGTGTGTGTGTGTGTGAGAGAGAGAGAGAGAGAGAGAGAGAGAGAGATAGAGAGAGGGAGAGAGAGAGAGGGAGAGAAAGAGAGAGAATCTCTCTCACATACTAAGAAGAATTAAATCCTTTATTCCAAGGCAAAGGACAAGGGAATGGTTAAGGTCTTGACTTGAGAAGATGTATTAGAAACAGTTTACTGGATGCCTGGATTTGTTCTAACTTGCATGGACTAGAACACAAACACTCTGTATCTTTTACAATGTGTTTTTCTGCTCCCAAGGGTTCACATCATAATTTCTGGACACAGGCGATAGTTACTTTTTTTGATGCACTTGTAATTATAATTCATACCCGAAAAAAACCATCAACAAAACTGCTGTCGAACAGATCAGGAACACTCTTGGGGTTTTTCACGCTGTTCTATGGGCATGACAAGGGCCTTGTTACCAAAATCTACTATCTATTTTACAACCAAGGGTGAAGAGTCTTTATTAGTGGCAGTGCAATTACTGGGGGAAACAAAATCAGACAATAAAAGACAACAGTGGATGTCAATTAGGTTTTGTAATTGAATAATTACTGGACAGAGTGCTATGGCAGAGTGATTACAGGAGCAGTTCTCTAAATGTCAGAAAGCAATTGAAATAAATTACACAACTCTAAACTGACTGCTCTGATTAGACAGCAAAGGCCCTCTTTCATTTACCTTGTTTAGAAAACCTCCTTGCTTATTCCTTTCAATTCTGTTCTCAGTCAAGACTCTGTGACTTTGTTTCTACATCTTTTAATTAACCTGGATTAAAGGACAAATCATCCTACAACTTAAACAAAGACAATCACTGTTATGTCGTTGTGTTGGAGACTCACCGGCTTACAGTTCTGTGAAGAAGTATTTTCTTCTGTTTTTGTGTATAACAAAAACTCATTTCCTACTCATTTGTTTCAGAAATGAAAACAAAATCTAAGATAAAAGAAAGGCAATCTGAGTAAACACAAAATACAGTTTTTAAATGATAATGTTATTTATTGAAGCAAAAAAAAGTGATCCAATACCATTGGGCCTGTGTGAAAATGTATCTGCCCACGTAGTTACTAATTCCCCAAATCTATAAAACTGCCTTCATAATGGGGTTCAGCTGGACTAGACACAACCAGGCCTGATTACTGCAAACCCTGTTTAATCAAATCAACACTCAAATAGAACTTTTTCAATAGCATGAAGTTGGTTAAAAGGTCTTACCCAGTAACACACTATGCCAGAATTTACAGAAATTCCAGAAATGCTGAGGAAGAAGCTATTTCAAAGGCTCTGGGACTCCAAAGGACCACAGTGAGAGCCGTTATCTCCAACTGCAAAAAAGCCGGCACAGTAGCAAACCTTCCCAGAAATGTTCGACCTTCCAAAATTCCTCCAAGAGCACAGCAACGACTCATCCAGGAAGTCGCAAAAGAGCCAGGGACAACATCAAAAGACCTACAGGCCTCTCTTTCATAAATAAAGGTCACTGTTCATGACTTCACTATCAGAAAGACACTGGGCAAAAATAGCATCCATGGAAGAGTGGTGAGGTGAAAACCTGTTCTAACCTAGAAGAACATTAAGGCTCATCTGAATTTTGTTGATGATCCTCAACCCTTTTGGGAGAATGTTCTGTGGGTTGATGAGTTGAAAGTGGAACTGTTTGGAAGACAGGGGTCCCGTTACATCTGGCATAAACCAAACACAGAATTCCACAAGAAGAGCATCACACCTACGGTCAACCATGGTGGTGGAAGTGTGATTGTGTGGGAATGCTTTGCTGCTTCAGGGCCTTGGCAACTTGCAATGATTGCAATTCTGCTCTCTAGCAGAATTGCTGCTAAAGGTGGCACAGCCAGATTTTAAGTTTAAGGGGGCAATTAGTTTTTTTCACATGGGTGATAAGTGTTGCGTCAATAAAAATAAATAAATAAATAAATAAAAACTGTATTGTGTGTTTACTCAGGTGGCCTTTGTTTTATGTTGTATTTTGTTTGAAGATCTAAAACAATATTTAATACGATATATAACAACCAGAATAAATCACATACTTTTTCACAGCACTGTACCTGCATGATTCTGTTTTGTCATTTTTCATTTGTCATTTGTTTGAATAATTTTTCAATATTGAATCAAAGAAAGTGTGTTAATCCATCTCAGGCAACAATGTTTAATTTTTTTACAAGGTTTTATTTTGCTGAGGATGCCTGCATTGTGCTCTTAAATGAGTAACAGAGTTGAAAGTAACATTGTTGAGGTTTTAGCGTAGAATTAGTAAACATAAAATGTGCTTAACTATCAATAAAGATAATGGCATGACAACATTAAGAACAATTTGATGATTGATTAAAGTAATAATTTACTATATATATATATATATATATATATATATATATATA
>JAFFST010054250.1:207551-220713 GCA_022414735.1 Noturus placidus
ATGTTCCGAAACACTTAAGTGTGACAAACATGCAAAGGAACAGGAAATGAAGGGGGCAAACACTTTTTCACACCACTGTATATGTATGTATATATATATATATATATATATATATATATGCTTCCAAAGTTACTGTCAATCAATATCACAGTATTATAAAAAAAAAAATTAAAGTATGAGAGAGTTTACAAAACCAGACGAACACCAGAACTCAATAACAGAAACTGCCACTTCTGCTTTAAAAAAAAAAAAAAAAATCAAGCTTCAAAATATATTACAATGTATGAAAGGCAATTCGCAAGCTCTTACACCTGCTAATGCATGTGAATAATGCATATGTGATGTATTTCCATGTCAATGTGTGTTTGTGATTGTTTTGGGGTCACATGATTTTGGCATTGCTTTAATATAATATTTAGTATAAAGTAAATTATTTGATTTAAATGTGGATAACATCATTTTATTTAATGTGCACGCTCTAGTTTCATGCACAGCAACCCTGACCAGGATAAAATGAAAATTAATACACACATACTGTATACACACATTTATTAAAGCATGCACATTCATTCAATCATTCATCTACAGTAACGGATTTATCCTGGTCAGGGTCACGGTGGATTCAGAGTCATCGTGTGAGGAACACTGGATGCAAGTTGGGAATACACTGGAAAGGAGACGAGTCCACCACAGGTCACCATGCTCACAGACACAGGGAGAACATGTGAAACTCTGAACAGACAGTAACATTAGCTCAGGTTTAAACTCTAGAGCCATGGAGCAGCAACGCTACCCAATGCAACACCATATTTACATTATAATCCATAAAATGTAGCTCCAGAATAGATCTGAACTCAAGCTCCTGCCTATTTGTTTGACATTATTTAACATACTGAGCAGCCCCTACTAATTGAAGAACATTGCAAATTTATTTTAAAAGTGCTGTGCTAGTATTGGAATATTCATTTTCATAACCCAATTAACGACCACATCAGAGTTGTTAGTTGAATGGTTTATTCATTATCCAGAGGTACATTTAATAGGGCAAACTCATTTAGAGGCTCATTATCAAACTTGGCAACAGATCATATTATCCAGCCGTTTTGATCTTTTCCTAAGCGAGCCTATGTACTGAAAGAAAGTGGAACTCCTTAACGACATGCAAGAATGGGCCTTTTGATTAAACATTGAGGCATTTTCCCCTTACAAAGACCAGTCATATATTTCTGCCATGGACTCCCTGGAGTGCCTCCCCCATTAAGTGTCCACCGTTTCACCTCAGCCCTTTGGCCCATTGGCTGCTTCAACCCTTTGATGGTTTAAGGTCAGGTTCAGATTCAAGATGGCTGCCATACAAACTTCACAGAAGCTTTAAAACTTTGTCACAGATGGAAAAGTATACGACAACATGGAGGGTTGAGTAAGGCTGTGAGATGTGGTGGGTGGGGGTGCTCTTGACTGGCAGCATCAAATGTAATTTGAATATCAAGGTTTTTATTAATAAGTTCATGTTGATTCATGTTTGTCATGGATCCACTGGGTCTGCAGGGATGGTGTCCCTAGGTAGAGTGTGCCCCATTTTGAAGAAAAGTATAAGAACAGCATGAATAAAACAATGAGGGTTTTTTTTTTTAAACAAGGCACATGTTCGTGTGTAATTTCAATTTTTTTCCCCCTTTTTATAGGCTTGATATGCATAACAAGGCATAACAATGTCACTTTGATGAGATTACCCATATGGAGACAAAACTGGCAAAAGTTTGACATAAAAGACAAGATGCTTAAAAGTAGAACCCTGTTTTATTTTTTTATTTCTATTGAGGTGTCATACAGAGTAGCAGAATGCAAACTAGTGTATGTGGACTTTTACATTCTCAAAACAAATATATTTTATATTTCTCTAATTATGGACAAGGAAATAGCAACACATGAATCATACAAAAAAAAGTGGGAAATGTTTTAGACTTACAATATCCTGTATGAATCCTATCCCATGTCAAAAAAGAGAAGTTCTTGTTTTTCTGAAAATATATATCATTTATGTAAATAAGAAAAATCCTTCTCCAAGACTCCCAATTAGTCAAAACCATGAACCTTATGATAGTATATGCAGCTCTACTTATTCAAATATTTTAAAAGACAGGATTAAAGACAGACTCTCTTTGCTTTTTTTCTATCTGGTGTATGCCATTAGCGAGCTCTATCAAGTGGTATAAATCTTTAATTTTAGAGATCAGCATTAATGGTCGAAACAGACTAAGATCTCTGCTCCATTCCTGCCTTTCATCCTCTCCTCTGCAGAATTCCAGAGGGGGCCGCACTCAATCGTTTGCTCCCTTAAGTACACAAAATTAGCTGCTTATCTGTTGATCTCCGTACATGATCCCTGTGAAATCCTTTCTGTGTGTCCAAGGCTCCCGCCTTCACGTGAGCCTAGCTGCAGGAACCATTCCCCGGCCTCCATCTCTCTCTGAACCCCCAGCCCTGGCCCTCAGAGGGAATACCAGACCTAATTAAATTGCGTTTAAAAACAATAAGGTCTAGGTTGCCATCTCTGCTTGCTTCCTGTCTAACTTCCAGCTGCATCCTCACTGACACTTAAGCCCCAGGCTTTTACCTAACAGCTGGGTGGGATTTTCCAGAAATGCATAAAATGTCATTCATATGCCTGAGCCTTGCATAATATAACCCAGAAAACAAAACGAAGAGAATCCAAAAAGAAATGAAGATAGTGAAAGATGCATAGACTCCAAACTCAAACTGCAGGGTATATCAGAGTGATAGTATGAGAGTAACAAGGACGGTGCTTTGGTAAAAGCTGAAGGGTGCAAGGCTGATTTTGGTTTTAATGTATGCCCCAAATTGTGGACTTCATCTCCAGCATCACCACTAAAATACCATTTGAGTTTTTGCTTCTTAACATATTCAGTCTAAGTATCTGACTGCTGCTTAATAGTGCAGTGGTACCATATTTGGCTGTGTTAATGAGCACAAGCTATGGAATTAGGCCTGGATGTTTCTGTTAATGCAGCCTGCTGAAACCAGAGAGTGACTGCAGCCCTCGTTAGCTGTGCCTACTCACTATTGATTGTGGTGGGCCGCTGGAGGCTCCCTACCTGCAGTTGACTTTGTACTTCTGCTGGAGTTGTAAGGGTCTACGGAACAACAGGGACCGTGCACATCACATCTCAAACAAGGTCTATGAAAAGCCTATCAATTAGGCTTTGAAGGTCAAGCAACCCCCCTCCCCCCCTCTCTCTCCCCTGGACTTGTTCATCTTGAGCTGGCGGTATCTCCCATGCTCTCTCTTGCATCGCTCTTTCCAAAATACATCTGAAGCCTCCATTCAATTAAATATCTCTCAGCTCCAGCTGCTCCCTAAGTGAAAGGTCAAGCAAGTCCAGGAGGCTAAAAGAGAAAGGCTTGGCTTCTTCAGAAAACCCTGCCCTCCCCTCTCTTCCCTCCACCATGCAACAAAGCCTCCCCCAAGCCTAGGCTCTCTCCTAATGATCCCCACTGGTCAATCCCTAACTAGCAATGACAGTTCCCCCTAGAAGCACCACTGCGGACGAGAGCCAATCGATCAGGTGGAGGGGAAAAAACACACATATAATGATAACCCGCAGACATAATGTCAAGCCCTTGTGCCGTCCCAATTGGTTGACATTCAGGTGGATAGAGGGGAGAGCCAACTGCCTGCACTTCTAAAGAGAGGTGCAAGCACTGAGCTCTTCTGCACCAAATGAAGTCTGTTAACCCCTCTCTCGCATGAATGATAATTACCCCCACATTGGCCTTGAGAAGACTGCAAATGGGGTGGCCATCACATCCAGATGACCCACACTCAATAACCATGAATGCAAATAGCACATCATTGAGTCTTATTACTGCAACTGTAACCCAGTTATGGCTCATCTGACAAGGCATGCTTGTCAACTTCAGAGGATTCATGTAGCTGGATGTTGAACTGCAACCCATCTGGATAGACACTTAAATAACCTGGATAAAAAAGAAATGGTTGTTTGATTGCCCCAAAATATGGTTCAAAATAATAATCATTGTAACAACATGGGTTCAAGTGTGGTTTCACCCTTGAAGCGAAGCTTTTCATACTTCAGTGTAGAAGACAAATGGCTCTGGTGGGACCTGGGATCCGCATGGGTTCCTCTTACTTTGCAGTGCTTTGGCAATCTATTTCTGCAAGCAGACAAGTGGAACCATACATCTGCTCCATGCTGCTTGACCCAATACATAAGCGCCATTGATCAGATGAGCTTAATATGTGGTGCCACTTTCCAATCCCTCATAGCTAAGGCATTATCAGACGAGCTGATATGATACACCAGCTCCTGCCTGCCACCCCCACTCCAGCTCAGATTAAATTCAGGGTGTCTCTTTTTGGATGGGAGGCGGACAGACGGCCTGACTCCAGTGCTAGATGAGAAAGTGCTGGGCTGGGCCATCCCCCTGTCCCAAAGTCGCATTAATAGCCTGAGGAATGGCAGCCAAGTGGTTGCAACAACAGGACACCTGATTAGAATGGAGCAGAGGGATAGAGAGAAGCAAGGGGACAGGCATGGTCTCCTCAACCATACCCTGTCTTATTTTCTTTCTGGTCCTCTCTCCCTCCACTAAACATTGTGGCAGACTGGATGATCATGTTTCCCATATTATCAATACAATCTTTTCCTTGCCCTCTGTCTCTTCCAGTCACCAGCTTTTTATAACCTTGTCTTACTCTGCAACTATCATATACTGTAAGTGCATCTCCACTGTCAGATCCATGAAGAAATAAGTCAACTAATTTTTTACACTGACATTTATATAAACTTCTTAAATTGTTTTCAATTATCTAATCTTATATAAACTTATATATCTAAACAAATCTATTTGTAAGGACACAAGTAGATTAAAAGTCTGTATGTGCCAATTCAAGGAAGAAGAAACTTATCATAAATTTGTCAAATTGTCTATGCTAAGATATTTGTATTTTTAAAAATTGATGTTGATACAAAAGTTAACTTATACCCACTCATGGTGTAGAGGGTAACAATGCTACCCCACAGCTCCAGGGTCATAGGTTGCTGCCTGGTGACTGAGCTCACATGTTGGATGTTCTTTCCATGTCTGAGTTCATTTTCTCTGGGTTCTCCAGGTTCTTCCAACACAGCATATTTCGTATCCTTTGGAGCACATTTGAAGGGCTGGAGCTCAAGAAGTTAAAGACAAAAAATGTCTTTTAAGATTGAATGCTGATTGAATGCTGATTGCAAGTTACACAATGTTTCACATTTCAAAATTCTACACTGTAAAAAAAATGCTGTAAATTTACAGTAATACTGTTTTATTATTTTACAGGATTGTACTGTAAATGATTAGTCAATAATAGAAGTTCATTGGTTTACAATAAAATACCATAAAACTAATTGGACAGAGGGATGTCTAAAAAAATGTTTGGCAATAGTTGCAATGGTATTTTTTAAATTTATTTATTTTAGTTATTATTTTAGGTGAATACAAACCCTTTGAATTTAACTTTATATGTTAAGCAAAACTTTATTTTTAAAACATTGAAATTAATCTTTTAGTGAGAGTTAATTGTGCTGGAGGTGGTTGAATTAATGCATGCCTATTGAACTAGTTGGCTCAGTATTTAAGGACTTTGAGCTACAGATAAGAAGGTTGTGTGTTCAAATCCCAGCAACACCAAACAGTCATGGATGGGTCCTTGAGCAAGACCTTTAACTTCTTGCTTAGTTGCAATCCTGCCTCCTTTTTAAAGCATCAGAAAGATAAGCAAATGTCCTGGATTATGTGTTATTTTATACTACGTATGATATTACAGTATTTTACTGTAAATATGGTTTACAGATATTTACTATGAATTTTAAGTACGTTAATAGCATCTCTGCTATATTTTCCTTTTTTTCACCCAGACACCATAGGGGATGCAAACTTTTCCACTCAAATGTACTTGAACCAAAACTCAATGAGGTACAGATGGAAAACAGTAAAATATGTGACATAAAATTCATTCGAATTTAATACCAATCAGAAGGTTCAACCAACATATTAAGTTTAAAAGTATTGATGTGAGAGGAACATTTATTTCCTTATACACATTTGATTTGACAAATTACATAAAGATTACCCTATTTAGCTTACATCAGTTACCTTAAACTGAAAGAAGTGCTGTGTAAGTTATGACAAAAGTTAGATGCTTCGATCAATCTTTTTGCCCCTTATTGATCCAGGGGTCATACTTTCCCTCATGTCAAAAAGAAAACAAATGTTTCACTGGTCTATGATTTCTCATTATATCCATGTCTCCAATGGTCTCCATTGGTCTGTGGACACACCCACCAATCGATAGTTCTCAGTCTCTATGAATTGAAATTGTGATGATTAGAAATCGACCCGCCTCCTTATGGGAATGCTTTATATGACACAAAGACTGGCCACATATTCAAATACCATAGGAGATTATAATTTCAGTAAATACCAAATCTATGAGCAGATTTGAATTTCCTGCATCCTTCGGGGAAAGCACAGATATTTATATCAGCAGGCTGTGGGAATGTATCATTTAACAGAGCAGGTCTTATATTGTTTCTTTCCAAGTGCATGATTTTATGTCAGTATTGTACAGTGTGTCACTGGAGTAGGCTAGAGCCCAGTCAACCATCAGCCTACTATATAGAGAAAAACTTTAGTTTTATAGCTTTAACAACTCAATCTGGTTTTACAACATTTATCACAGCAAAAGATACTATTATACTATATTATATTGCATTGTATTAGATTAGGTTCCTTATTTGTGATTTGTACTCCAAGGCTCATATTCAGAGTTAGAGACTTAAGTCCGCAAGATATGGCAATATTTACATGGAAAGGTCCTCGTATTCAGGGGCGCATGGTGGCTTAGTGGTTAGCACGTCCGCCTCACACCTCCAGGGTCCGGGGTTCGAGTCCCGCCAGGGCCATGTGTGTGCGGAGTTTGCATGTTCTCCTCGTGTGTCGGGGGTTTCCTCCGGGTACTCCGGTTTCCTCCCCCAGTCCAAAGACATGCATGTTAGGCTGATTGGCGTGTCTAAAGTGTCCGTAGTGTATGTATGTGATTGTGCCCTGTGATGGACTGGCACCCTGTCCAGGGTGTACCCCGCCTTGTGCCCGATGCTCCCTGGGATAGGCTCCAGGTTCCCCCGTGACCCTGAAAAGGAGTAAGCGGTTGAAGATGGATGGATGGATGGATGGATGGTCCTCGTATTCAGAGTTTGTTTACACACATACTTAAGTTCGGTGTGACCCTTCATCCTAAAATAACCTGCATGTAGTTCATACCTCTGAGGTTGCCATAGTTTTCTTGAGTAGAGTGTCTGAGACAGGCATTTTCAGTAGCTCCTAGACCAGAGATTCTCAAAGTGGGTCCATGAAGCATATCTTGGTTATAGTTCTTAGCTTACTGATCACTTAAAATGGGTTTAATCCAACCTTATTAACTGGGAAATAACACCTATAACCTATAAATAATATCACCTACAGTATAAATAATGTCAATTTGAACCTGTTCTGTTAGTAGAAGGTCCTGGAATTAAAAGCTCAAATAAATAGCCAGAAGATTATTTTACACATCCGAATAATGTGCCTAATATTTGAGTAGCCCATAAAATAAATGTGGGCTGAGCGGGTCTATGAAATTTTATTGGGGAGGGAATTATTTGAAGCACTTACTTTAAACCTGTCAAATGTAATGAAACCTAACTCAAATTTAAAGATTTTTTTTTAAAAAGACTACCACAACAATATATGAACATGAAGATGGAAATAAACAACTAATAGGAATTTACTACTATATTGCTGCAAGAGCAGTCCAAGTTGCAAATATCACATTAATCACAGCAAATTTGGATTCACTTAACAATATGGCTCCCACATGTATTATTTGACAGCTTTTATAAAATTGCACTTGAGTTAATTTACAGGCCAAATATAGATTTCAGTATGACATATTGTGGTAACTTCAAACTGTCTCTCATCAAACTGGCACTGGACTTAACCCATTTAATCCCAAATTTTTCCCAGACACAAAAATATCCAAATCATGTGTCATTAGTATCCCTTTGAAACAATCAATCATAATTTTTTTAAATTTTCATGGAAAAGTGTGTGAAAAAGTGTGTTTTATGATCGGTCACAATTGTGACCGCTGGGATTAAAGAGGTTTTAATACTCCTCCTTGTTATATCACCCAAGAAAAAATTACTTTAAGTCAAAGATCAGAATTGTGCATACATGATACACGTCTTTGTTTAGAGCAAATTCCATGCTGTGTACAACTACTTCTTAAATCTGTAGGTCAGAATACTGATGTGTGCAATTTCTGTATTAAATCCTCAATATGCATGCATAGCTGACCTTTGAATATGACCTTAAGTACATAGAAAATCATATTTGATCTATAGGTTTAGACATAGTCATCCTTAAGCAATACACTACCCTGACAATAACAACAAAACACAAAACTAGACAAGCCAATGGAAAGATACAAAACAATGCCTTTTATATCACACACTTTAAAGAATTCATGAGACACAACACATTGTAAAAAAAAGATGGTATAAATTGCCAGTCGCAGTCGTTTGTTCAAAAAAGTACATTTCACATGAGCAAGTATATCTCTCCAACTTTGTTTAATACATTGGAAATATGAGCTCTTGTTAAGAATGTTGCTGCTAGTTAAGTTAATTTCTTTTTACAGCCTCTTTGCCCAGTCATGCAGTCCCTGAGGGACTAAGACAAGTATCTCCAGCACGACAGGTGCTGCACTCAAAGTCCCTCGCCTCTTTCGCCCGTCACTCTTCGCTTGATTTCTAAATGGTCCCCACTTGCTTCGCTTTGACTGAACTCAATGGGATTACAGCAGAGTTAATCGCTCCTGGGTTTGTCCACTTATTAGCATGTGAACTTCCCCTCAGCGGGCCATTGTTTTCAAACCTTCCATAAAGATTACCTTGGAATTGCTCTATTGTCTCCACCAATGCGTAGGAGCCTAATGAAAGCCTGCACAATGGAGATGGCAGCCGCAGTGGCGAGAGGTGCACGTGTGTTCATTAATGAAGGCGCAGGGACTGCTTTTAAAAATAGAAATGCTGGCAGGTCTCAGATTTAGCTATTAGGGATGTGTGATTGTGTGCACCGCCCTCCCTTTACCCAAACTCCCCTTCCACACTTTACACCAGCAGGAGACATAGAAAACTGTACCACAGGCCAAAAGCATCGGAGCCCAGACTGGAGAAACCAGGGCTTTTTTTTATTATTCTAGTTTCTTTCAGTGCATATTTCATAAGTACCTAATGATGTCTGCTATTTGCTCAGTAGAAGTTGTAGTTAATAAAGGACCAAAAAGTCCTGCTGTGCTGTTAGCTGTCTGTTTTTATGGGGGGGGGGGGGGTTTGGGAGGGGAAGAGGAGGGTGGGGGGAATGTTCTTGGAAATGGTGTTCTATGGATGTAATGTAGGGTGTGCTATGGTCATATGAAAAAAACTTAGATACTGAAACATGATCTCATGAAAAAAAACTGTTTGAATTTGAAGAGAGAAATGGAGTTCTAACAAAATATATGAACATTAGGCACACCTAATCTTAACCCATCAGCATGTTGATAGTCTGTTTGCCTCTGTGGCTAGGAAGGGATAAATTAGTATTTGCATATGATACGCGCATTGAGCAATGTCACAGTTTGATAGACCAATTTTTGCCCATCATTGCTGTTGTCAACTAGAAAATGGTACTGTTTTTAAGTTGTATGTGTGTTCTCTGCTCTCAATTTAGTTAGCATGGCTAATCCACTAATGTATCTGAATTGCAAAATCAAATAACACAGCCTAACTAACTGATTACTAATTTCCCAGTTCTATTCAGTGTATATATTTTTTTCTTTTCTTTTAGAAAGAAAAAGAACATGTATACATATTTAAGGTGAAAACCTTTACTTCTCATGTTCCACATTGTTAGGAAGCTAGGGTCAGAACAGTTGGACAGCCATGGTCAGCCATGATACCCCTAGAGCAGAGACGGCCTTGATCAAGGGCCAGCTTGGCAGTGCTTGGACTTGAACTCACAACCCTCTGATCATCAGCCCAGATACATTAACCATTAATCTACCACTGCACTGCTGTTATATATTTCTAAATTCTATTTTCTACTATTTCTATTATTACACATGATTCCTTCAAGACACATGAAGCCAGCCAACCACATCTTTTCAAACTGCTGCTTATGCTGTAACAGGGCAGCATGACACACTCTGAGGAAAGCTCTATCCACTCTGTTCCACATAGATGAGCTCACAGTTGCCCATGATTGGCGAGTGTTGCTGTGACTGACAGGAGAGAGAGAGAGAGAGAGAGAGAGAGAGAGTATGCCATCCCTCCCATCCAGAGGGCACAGTCAGTCAAATTAGCTCTCTTATATAATATCTCTAGCAAAAAATTTATAGCATAAATTTAGAGGGGGTCATGGTGGCTTAATAGTTAGCACATTTGCCTCGCACCTCCTGTGTTGTGGGTTCGAATCCTGCATCTGCCCTGTGTGCTCGGAACTTGTTCTCCCCTGCTTCATGGGTTTCCTCCCCCAGTCCAAAGACATGCAATGTAGGCTGATTGGCATTTAATAAATTGTCCGTAATGTGTGAATGGGTGAACGATTGTGCCTTGCGATTGGTTGGCACCCCATCCAGAGTGTCCCTCGCCTTGTTCCCTGAGTTCCCTGGGATTGACTCCAGGCTCCCCCTGACACTATGTACGGAAAATGGAAGGAAGGATGGACATGGTGACTGTATTCAATGATAAATAAATTGTATATTGTAACACTACTAGTGGTTAATAGGTGAAGTATTGGTAGTGAGATGAGAGGGTGGTTGTACAGTAACTACTTTATCCTGGTCAGGGATACTTAGTTTTAATTTTTTTGGACTAAGTTCATCAGAAAATAATGGAGACAGGTACAAACAAAAATAACAGCTAGGACTAGCAGGACTGATCAAGAGTATATGTGCGAGTGGGTGGAAGTAGGATTCAAAAGCCTCTACTTCACAGACATAGCATGAAATGAGTATAAATAATATGAGTCATAGTACAAAATTTATATTCTAGTATAAAGTTTATTTATATAAAGAGTCATGCAAATCATAATAAATGTATAAAAGCATAAAACACGTTTGATACAGTAACCGTGGAATACAGGATACATTTTATATTTAAGAAGCTCAAGAAGAAAACTACATCTCATGGACAAAGCAGTAATGCATTGTAGTCTATAAAAGATTATTAATGTTCACTCCTTATCGTTATTATAATAATTGTCAATAATGCAACTCTTTTATTCCACAGCATCACAGCTGTGTAGGAGAACTAAAGAAATAATAATAGCCTGGTCCACCATTTTGATGTTTTTAATTAGCAGCGATTCATATGGTAATCACCTTATCAAACTCGAGTGAAGCAGGCAGACAGATGAGGAGCACTCATAGGAATGGTATGCTTGTGTGGCCTCCAAAACCAAAGGAGGGCTCTTAGTTCAAAGCTCCAATAATGAGACATTCCAACACGGAGGAACTGATACCCATTAACAGGAGAGCTTTTGTCGCATACTTCAGTCTATAATGTATTGGGAAATGGCCTTTTATCCCAGTAAAGGCTTTGTTTATGAAGGGTGTGTTTTCAGTATTATCATGAAAGGATGCTTTTGAACAATTAATCAAGAGCAAAGATTTTGCTAAGCAGTATTTTTTGGTAACTAATTCAAAAGATGGCATTTTTTTCATAATGATAAGAATTTTGTTATCTCATGTCCAGCTTACTACCATATAACTAACTAACTAATGCATCTCTCTTCATCTCCCTCCAGGTTGTTGATTCAAATCCAAATGATCCTTTTTTGTGCAGCCTAATTAGTGCACCAGAAATGAAGTCTAATCAAAGCAGGCTGCATAAATCTACCAAATTTATACCTAAAAACACCATATACGCTTGCAGTATTGTTCATAGTGCCAAAGCCTTTTGTGTCTTAAGAGTGAGTTGGATCTGACGAGAAGGTCATGCTGTTGTTTTGCGTAATTAATCATCGAACGGCCTTTCAGCAACAACTGTCGTCTCAGATTTTGTGTTCAACTCAGCTACAGTGGGGGAAACCAGTGATTTAGGCTCACAGGTCTACCAAACATCACCTTACACATACGTAAGCTGCTAAGAAAAGGTCAGATGCTCCGCAGGCTAAAGGCTTCAGCGGCCTTCTGTTTTGCCACCACGAAGGGCGCTTGCTGAGGGATTGTCAAACCGGCACAGTTCTCCATGACTCCCTGTCAAGTGAAGGTGCACAACCTTTAGTGCTCAAGCATTAAGTTGCAGTGCTTGCTTTACCTTAACATCACCTTAAAGGCCATATATGTTGCTTGCTTTATTTACCCTTTTGCCTCCTCTCCTTGGATTTACTGTCATCTGAATTGAATATCTATGGTTGGAACTGAAGTCTTCGAGACTGACCTGGATTATAATGAAATGGTGATTTCAATCACATCATGCACACACACACACACACACACACACACACACACACACACACACACACACACACACACACACACACACACACACATACATACATGTATACATATACACAGTACTGTGCAAAAGTTTTAGGCTAAAAAGTTTTACCCTATTTTTTTAGTACATAGATATTTATATGTCTTAAGTCAGTACAAAAAAAAACATTTTAGATTCCCAAACATTAGTTTTCTAGCACAAAATTTAACGTTACAGAAGAATGTTTGTATGTCATTAAAGAAAGCAGCATATTACGAAAGAGACACTTTCAGACAACAACACAATGAAGGCTGCTGGGTTTTGCTGCAAAAATAAGAAGCAGGTGCAACAGTCAGAAGTCTCCAGAAAAACTGTGACTGCTTCTGCAAGATGCTCAATAAAACTTACAGCTCATTTCCTTATACAACTGCACACATTCTTCCTGAGACTACTATTACTATTTGTTTTATTTTTTTTGTCACACCAAATATTGACTTCAATTGCTCTTTACGGTATTTAAAAAAAATACATTTTGAAGAAATCTTACAGCATTTCTTTGCATATGCCTAAAACGTTTGCAC
>JAFFST010054250.1:222170-232562 GCA_022414735.1 Noturus placidus
ATTCACGTTATCGCAAACGCTTGGTTGCAGTTGTTGCTGCTAAGGGTGGCCCAACCAGTTATTAGGTTTAGGGGGCAATCACTTTTTCACACAGGGCCATGATGGTTTGGATCTTTTTTCACCTTTAATAATAAACACCTTCATTTACAAATTGCATTTTGTGTTTACTTGTGTTGTCCTTGACTATTGTTTAAATTGGTTTGATGTTCCGAAACACTTAAGTGTGACAAACATGCAAAGGAACAGGAAATGAGGAAGGGGGAAAACACTTTTTCACACCACTGTACATTTACATTTACATTTATTCATTTAGCAGACGCTTTTATCCAAAGCGTACATACACACATACATACACACCTAAGATCCCTTAAATATCCTAAGAACCCATGTGGAGCACTCTTTTTAAGTGTGAGAGTGAATTCTCTGCTCACAGTAACCTTTAATGATGTGGGTCACAAATAAATATTCTCAGCCATAAAGCCCAAAATCCCAAAATGTTGTGCCAATTTTGAAGTAATATAAAGCTTGGCCTGATTGAAGCTACTGCACATAGCAACTTCACAAAACAGATTGAGCAGGTAGCCTCACAAATTAGGCAGGTTTTTACTTTTGATAGCCTTATGCTTGTGTATTTATAGTCTATAACTTTGTTTAGATGAAGCTAACAACACATAGGCAGACAAACAACTGGTAAATATGAATAATTGGATAAGTGCTGTCACTTCACACCCCTGTCATGACATTTGCAGTCAACAGTGAGAAACTCGACATCCGGTGGGGGGTTTTATAATTAGGAGTGTTTTGCATGATTTAATTGATCGTCAGAAACATAGGATATCCACAAGGTATTAATTACTGCCGTTCTCCATCTCTCAGTGCCACATACCCACTTCTGTTTTAGAGGGATACATTTAAAGTGATAGTCTCTCCACTATAAAACATGAATGAGCATCCGGGGTGGCCTCAGCTTCTAACAATGCCCTGAGTCAATGCCTTCGGCGAAACGTTTCTTTGGCTTATTTCTGTACAACATCCCCCCAGCCATGAGCCGTTCTCTTTTCAAGTGTGCTACATAAAGTGGAAATGTTGAATAGAGAGAGGAAGGAGCAGTGCACACACACAGATATATGAATCAAAGGCATGTTGGTATCAGGGGAAGGGAGTACACACACCTTAATCAAGACAAGTAAGCATCTTTTATTTATCAGTGATTTATTATTGAGTATATATCGGCATTAAATATTAAGGAAGTATTGCCTACTTCTTTCTTCGCCCTAAGTTTGGTCTCGATGCATACTACCTACAGGGTATTCTCACATTCTTTTTTCTCATTTTCTACAAGTATCACTGCTAACATTAACTCAAAACTTTCTTTAACTACCCTGGGAGTTTATGTTCCATAATTCTAACAGAAGTCCAACAAGTTTAAAAAAGAAAAGAGTTTTATTTTTTTTTATCCTAAAGGTATTTATTTGTTAAATAGACCTTGCACTGAGGTTTAGAAAGTACAATAGCGCAACATTCTTGTGGAGGTATGAAGGATTTTAACGGTCTAAGTTCTTTTCTTTTCTTTTCTTTCCTTTTGCCTGCTGTAAATTACTTCCTAATTCAATATGAATCAAAACCATGAATCACGAGCTGCAGTCCAGCAAAATCCCAACATGTTAATTAGTGAATGCTAAAAGACTGACAGATGGTTAGAGGTTTAACTGAATATAACCACATGCCAAAAATATCAGATAAGGTATGAATGTCTGACGCAAATTCTCCACATTCATATTATGATTTTAATTCCTGTAATCTCAATCAAGCAAATCTGTAGGTTTCAGCAGAGCATGATAGTGACAGCATGAAAATCGGGAAGAGAGGCCCTTGCAAATGAGAGCAATGAACAAACAGCCCAGTTGGCCAGCCTCTCTGCCTGAGAGACGTTTTTAATTAAAACTGTGACATTGTATCATAAAAAGCAGGAATCTAATCACGATGGAATAAGTATAATGTAATTATCGTCCAGGTTATAAATAGCTTTAATTTCATGCATTGCAGGGGAAAAAAATCAAATGGAAATGGCATAGGGCTGTTTACAGAGATTAGCGCCACCCTCAGCCTGTGCCAGGGGACAGCAACCACATCCAATTTCACCTCCACCACATGTCAGTCCACTTATTTGCCCGTCAAATCTTTCCCCACCTATCTGTCACGGCAATCATAATAAAACCGGTGGTTTATTTGCAGCAACCAAGACCAGGTGCTTGCTTCCTTATACTGAAAAGATAAACCCATTCAACTCTGTCTTAAAGCACACAGTGAGGCAGATGGTATAACACTCACACCTACAAGTTAGTCACATCGAGTGAGAACATTGGTGGAGCATAAACAAGTACTTATGCAGACTAAACAACTTTGCTTGCTTGGTATCGAACTGCAATGAGAATATGATGCAAAGACAAAACTAATGTTTTGTGAAGGTCTGAGGAGATAACATAAATAACTGGGGTATAATATGCATGTAGAAGGAGAAGAACACTCAAAATCT
Source organism: Noturus placidus (assembly GCA_022414735.1). Taxonomy (NCBI): domain Eukaryota; kingdom Metazoa; phylum Chordata; class Actinopteri; order Siluriformes; family Ictaluridae; genus Noturus; species Noturus placidus. The sequence goes on from JAFFST010054250.1 coordinate 224,707, forward strand.
GAATTCAAAATGGTACTAGGGCTAGAAGAAAGAACTGAATCTGTGTGTTTCGGTAACGATCAAACAGTCCTTGAAGTGGTCCTTGGGGAACCTTGGGGAACACAGGAAAGGAAAAATCAAACTGTGAAAGCAGGCTGTGTCCAGACTTAGTGGTCGGAAATATTTTGGGAACATTTTCCGGATCTTCATTAGTGCTTAATATATGTCATTACCATGTTATTAGAAACTCTGGCAAAGTCAAACAATTTCAGCCAAGACATTTTGTCCAGTCTGTTTCAACGGCTCTTTTGTAAATAGGATGGGAAAAGAACTAGGATTAAGTGCAGGTCCTGAGCATCAATATCCGTGTTTAATGAAATTGATTACCATTAAATAGCGAGGACAACAGAATGACAAAAAGCTGCAGCATTGAGTTTTCTCACCTTCTGTCCTTACAATGGACTAATTAGAAAAAAGCCTTGATTGTGTCATTACAGAAAGCAGTAAATAAATGACCTGAGACTATCCATGCACAAATCTGCATCATTTGCTGAGTTATGCACTAAGCAGCCAAGCGTAAATCCCAAATAGCCTTTATAAAGCTGTTTTAATACGAATTCTTCCTACAGCCATAATAATTATGCTGTCTCTAAAGAAGATACTGCTGCGTTTATGTTTATGGCAACACGAAACTCTAAGCCTCATTTATTTTCCTTTATTTCGCATTTCCACCAGCCCTTCATTTGTTTGCTATCGATGCCGTCGCATTAATTTCGCCTGCAGTGACAATCTGATAGGAGCAGAACAGATGGAAATACAGGATTGTCCCAGCAAAATTCGTCATGAAAAATGCATCCGACACCTGTGTAATTTGCCTAATCATCTTTTCCTAATAAGCTCCCGCCATTAATTATGCACGACTTCCACAATGCAATCAAGATAAAAGTAAATCTGATGACTTAATACCCTTCAAAATAATTGGTTCGCCCCCACCAGCCTGCACCCCATCTCTGGGACAGCTTCTCTTTTGATTCTTTCTCTCCCTTGTTCCTCCTGGACTTTAATTGGGATTAGAGAATATAAAATGCATGCTATGGAGTGCACAGTGTGTCAGCGTACGCCTGACAGGGGTTAGGCCTGCTAGGTGACTGAGGATAGGAAGTTTCCCCATTGCTTTTTCGTCAGGAGGGAATCCGAAAGTACAGGCCGACTTAAGGACATTCTCTCTAGCTCTGTTTCTCTCTTCTTCCTTTTAAGTTCTGCCTGCTCTGCTCTTGCTGGCTGTCTCACTGCAGTTCACAGATGCAGGTGTGGATGGGCGCACGTTCAGCGCAGCAGCTGCGAGTGTCTGTCGGAGAGGCTTTTGGAGACCTAATGAGAGTCAACCTTTGCGAGCACGCTGTCTTGCCGTGCGTCCCACCTGTCACTTCGTTATGGCTGGTGTGTGTCTTGAATTATTTGGGCTAAATGGACGGTGAAGAGGGAGGGGGGACTGCCACTGGCTCATGCTGAGGCTTTAAGCTGAATGTGGGGCAAAGCTGGCATCTTCAAAACTAAGCACAACGCTCCACAATGCACAAAGAGCTTATTTATCACTCTTTATTTATCAAACAAGTAAAGTTGTGTCCGAATGTTTTTGTAGGCCGTACCGAACTGAACATTTTCAGTAGAGTTACAAAAGTTCCAGTAACACTGATTTTCTTCACGTTTATGTGCACATGTTAGCTAGACACTACCTTGGATGCTCATAGCACAGATGATTTAAATTTAGTTCACATTTAGCCTTTATATTGTTTCAGTGTTCACCCTGTTCTGTATTAATTCACTGGTAAGTTTGTCTGTTTATACCCTACTGTGTCCTAGTCTTAGTACCATCAAAAATTGTTGTTGATTGAATATGCAGTTCCAAGCCTTAAGTTACCTGACTCTTCCCACTATTATTGTTTTAACAGTATATGGATTATCCTAATTTATTGCTGCCTGTTTGTGCTCTGACCACTATGTCCACTTCTGAAATAAAGCCCACTCTGAGCATACACCCTTGTGCCCTGCATCATTCGCCAGCACTTTACACTAAGCACTAAATCTTCCAGTAATGCAGCTCAGCCAATGCAACTCACCCTGCAGTGTACACTGGCTACCACAGAGGGGTGGCTGTGGCTCAGTTTGTAGAGCGGGTTGTCCACTAATCGCAGGGTTGGCGATCATTCCCGGGCCGCATGACTCCACATACCGAAGTGTCCTTGGGCAAGACACTGAACCCCAAGTTGCTACCAATGGTAAGTTAGCACCTTGCATGGCAGCTCTCCTACCATTGGTGTGTGTGTGTGTGTGTGTGTGTGTGTGTGTGTGTGTGTGTGTGTGTGTGAATGGGTGAATGAGACACGGATAAAAGCACTATATAAGTGCAGACCATTTACTACAGACATACACTAACCTTTCTTTTGTTTATAGGCCCCCTTTTGCCCTTGTCTTGGTTGTTTCATTTTTGGATTTTTTTTCTATCAAGATTCACAATAATTGTGTGAAATAAATAAGCGACTTAAAATTGCTGTTGTAACCTGTAAAAAGATTTTTCCGTATCTCATGCCAGATATTTGAGGTTGACCAGCTGATGTTCACATTAGTGAGTCTTTTTAAACAAGAGTTTTTTTTTTTTAAATCACATTTCTTGTGTAAATGCTTCTGTGATTTAATTTTGTGAAATAAATTAGTTTGAATCCATCTTGATAACCGAGGTTCAATTTACAGTTCTATGTAATAAACAATCATCACATGGGCTACATCAGTAAATGCAACCTGACATTAGCTGCGTTTACATGGACAACGATAATCCTCTCTTAACCCGATTAAGACCATACTTTGATTAAGAAACTACCATATAAACAGCAATTTTTACTTACCTTAATCTAATTAAGGTCATAATCGAATTAAGCTCTAATCGAATTAAGACAGGTGGAGTACTCCTTTATCTGGTCTGTCTTCGCCAGCCACGAGTGGCCTGCGCAGACCACAACGATCTAGACAGGTGGAGTACTCCTATTAGACAGGTGGAGTACTCCTATTTTAGTCGCATTATGGACGTGTATTACAGACATGTAAACACCTTAATCACATTATGAGCATCGTGTGAGAGTTTTCACCGCATTTTGCGACAGGACACGTTCACACACGGCAGTTTTATGTTTTACGGCGAACAAGAGAGTTCGGCTGGGTCCCAAACCGCATAGTTGCCTACTATAAGGCCTGTAGTGGGGAAAAATACATGTATCTCGGCTTCTATATAGACGAGAAGTATGCGGTTTGGGATGCAGCTCACGGCTTCAAGCAGTTGTCTATTAGCACGTACATCATGACAAATAATTCACTGCACTTAAAGCGTTCGTAAGAACATAAAATAAAAACACCCAAAGTGCATACGGTACCATAATGAAGACGAACTGTATGTCGATACGTGAAATTCTGGAGGGACATCGGACGGCGTGGCGCGGTGACGTATTGACGTGGGCTCTTAATCTAATTATGATCTAAAACATGTAAAACGAGTACATGAGTACTTAATCACATTATTATCTTAATCAGAGTAAGGTCAATAATTGCTGTCCATGTAAACGTAGTCAGTATAAAGTATGTCTCCACTAAACTTTCCATGCCTTCTCTCACTGCTATAACAATATCCCAGCCCTTGGCTCTGAATCGTTCAAAATCTCTTTGCTTTGTAGCCTGTTGCTAATCCTCAGCATAATTAAATCCCTGCTACTTTTCAGATTTCCTAACAAAGCCTGCAATTTCTGATTCCCCCAGCATTACACCTTTGATCAGCCTCCTCACTCCTGGCGAGAGGCTATAGTTAATAGGAGTTAATGTTTCTCTCGGCTGTGTTGCCTGCAGAGTGCTGCGCTAAACCCACATCAATGATGATTACAAGAGCATGTGTGGAGGCGTGCTTTAAAACACTTTTGCTCTTTGCTTAGTGCTGGCCAAAGGCCGTACGCTTCTGTCTGCTCTCCTTCCCTGGAGTTTAAACAGCATCGAACAATCCACAATTTCCCATGTAGCCAGGTGGTAATTAGGTTCTGACCATTCAAGGTGACATGGCCATTTCTTTTTCTGCAGTGCAAATCTATTCTAGATCAATGGATTAAAATAAAGGCAGGGAGCTGAAAACACCCGAATGCTGTTGTAGCTTTGCTGAAGGGGTGCAATACCAACGAGATTGGTGATTAACCTCACTCCAAAGGACAAAGATAAGTTAATTGTGAATCCACAATTGAAAATGAAAATGTTTTCAAGCTGGAAGAAGAACAGCCTAACATAATTGAATAGTATCACAAACCTTGTCCACAAACACGCACTCTCACACACATACACACACACAAACTCATAAACCCAAAAGAAAATAAGTCTAGTAATACTTTGAAAAATTTCCAGTATGATTGTTGCAGCTTTTAAAAACCTGCACAGATGCACTGATGTGAACTGAGTAGCTGTTTATTGGAGCTTTTACTTCATTAATTTGGAGACCACTGAAGTGTTAATCAATGCTGTTGCCACGGTGATGGAACAAACAGCGAGGGCACCGCTAATTGGGCTTTATTGTTTCAGACAGAACAGGAAGAGCAAAGAGGGCTTCGGGTTGATGTCTGCTCATAAAGACCAACGCTCCTGTTTTCGACTGCGGTCTCTCTAACAGACTTAGTTGGGTTGTTGTTTCCATTAAGAAATGTGAACACCTTGATACTGGTGAGTGTTTTAATCAATTAAGGTCAGACTCATTCAAAAGGGCTGACACAAAGCTACTGAGCACATTTGTGTGTACCTTTGTGCTCTGACAGCAAACCATAATATAGGCCATGTGGCTACCATGAACTTCCCGTCCTACTGTAGAATCGGACAATACAAGCTTTAAATTACAGCATTTAACATCTCAAAAGCTTTGTTACTGTCTCCACTTGTCGTTCTGGGAAGCATTTTCAGCTCACAGGATAATAAAGCTAGCAAACCATCTATGAAAAAGTGCAAGTGTGAGGAAGGATGGAGGAATCAATAGGAAGTTTTAATAGCTTTTATGTGGGTAACGACAGAAGAGGTTTAGAGGCTAGGGCAGGGGTTAATGGTACTATCAGGACGTAGACCAACTTAAGTGCAAAGGAAAGGTCTACCACCAGAGGTTAATTAACCTTTTTAAACCCCAAAGTGTCGGAACACACATACATATTGAATGGAAACTGCCACAAAAAGCCTGTAGGTCACAGTTAATACATTCTGTGAGTTACAATTAAAACATCATCAGACCACTCTAGATCTCGATTTAAGAGCCATTTATGAGGTACAAACTCAGAAGGCAATTTATTATAGTCAAAAGAGAGGGCACTAGGGTTACCAGATATATAATAAAGTGACTAAAGGGATGGTAAGGCCAATGATGCAGGCTTTAAGGAATCCATGGCTTTTCTTTCTTTATGCATATTCCAGCCACTGTACATGGTTCCTGAAGTCAGGACAAAGAATAGGAAGTCAGTTAACTACCATGCTGCATCATGCATATTCCTATACGGTAGCTACAGTAGCTGGAAATTAGAATGTGTTATGATTGGAAATAAATAGTTCAGTGTTACTTTGTGATCTGGGTAAGATATCTGAATGAATGTTCCTCTCTTGAGTTATTTGCAAGTTTAGCTTCAATGGATATTATATAATGTGCTATAGGCTCCAGGCTCAAACTTCAGGGTTCAGGTAATATTGTATTCCTAACTGATGGAAGATGCAGAAAAATTCAGCTTAGTAAATGGAGCAACATGTGGAAAACATGTAAACATGGTTAAGTTCACAGACTATACACAAGCTGAAAACATGTACAGAATCTTGATCAAATAGGAAGCCACGCACAGAATATACTTTATACAGCCATACTCCATAATTATCAGCACCCGGAATTATGAAAACAGAAATGAACACATAAAATTAAAGCACATGGAGTGACATTTTGAACTTTAAAAATGAGAGACTCAGCATGGTGGTACAGAAGGTAGCAGTGCTGCGTCACATCTCATGAGTCCCCACTTTGATCCTAAACACGTTTTTGCATGTTCTCCCTGTGTCTTTGGGTTTCCTCCAAGGTTCTCTGGTTTCCTCCCACCTCCAAAAACATGCCAGTAGGTGTATTGGATATTCTAAATTGCCCATAAGTGTTAATGAGTGTGTGAATGTTACCCAGTGATGGACTGGTGTCCCACACATTGTGTACGTGCTCACAGGATAGGCCCCAGATCCACTATAACCAAGACCATGTTAAGGTTACTAAAGATCAGTGAAGGAATGAATGAGTGAAAATATGTGATATTTTGCAGAATTTTATTTTCAAGCATGAAAAACATTTCCTTAAGAAGTACATTTTTTTTTGCCTGCAAAATGCTGGTTTCAAAATTACATCCATGTCTACAATGAAAGTTAATTATATTAAACAGCAAAGAGAAGTTGCAAATAGCAAACACAGGATATATATAAAATGGAGTCAAAACAAGTCTGTAATGAGTTTGGAGAGAAGTGAATAGTGACAAATTTCTCCAGCATTGTCAGTTTTGCAGCAGGTTTTATCATGCACATACAGTCAGTTTATTAGTAACACCTGTACATATGCACGTTCATACAATTATCCAATCATTGCAGCACAATGCATGAACTCATGCAAATACAGATCAAGAGCTATAGTTAATGTTCACATCAAACAAAAAAATGTGATTTCAGTGACTTTTACCGTGGCCTGGTTGTTGGCACCAGATGGCTGTTATGAGTATTTCAGAAAATGCTGATGATCATGGGATTTTCACACACAACAGTATCAAGAGTTTGCAGTGGTGTGGAAAAAAAAACATCAGTAAATAATCGCATTGCAGGCAGAAATGCCTTGTTGATGAAATAGTTCAAAAAAGCTCAAACAACCATTCTTTACAATAGCTCAAATAACAACCGTGATGAGCAAAATAGCATTTCAGAATGCAGATCATGTTGAACAGTCAGAAATCTGAGGCCACAGTGGGCACAGGCTCAGGTGATGTATTACCACTCATCAGCTGGACAGGGCAGGGTTGCCTCTGAAGCCGGTACGCTGCTGTGAGTGTCGCTGGATTTTGAACTTCACTCATAATACCTTTCCATGCCATAGGATCCATGACAATGGCCTTGGCATCATGGAGACTGAATTGATGGTTTTTCAGGTCCTCCTTGATTTACTTGAAACATGACTTCACTGGTGCAGATCTTTGTACCTTCCAGTCCACTGGTCGTTGCTGCCACAGAAACTGATATGGTACCTGGGTGATATTGATTCAACAGAGGTGCCCAAACTACCTCCGCCGTCTCAAATGAATCGTTTCTCCAATCATCAGCTGGTTGTCCCATCTTGACCGTATGGTCTCATTGAGAAGTCGATCATGAAGGGAAAGACCCAAGATCTGCCACAGGCATCACATTTGGAAAACCTTGAGTTTGTTTAGCTCTGGTATGAGCAGAGTCCATGTTTCTGAGCCGTACAAGAGCACTGGCAGGAACAATGTTCGGAAAAGGCAGATTTTTTTCAGCTGCTATATATTATTGGCTGAATGCATAATTACATGAATGAGCCGGTATACAGTTTTTCCTAATAAAATGGATGGTGAGTGTGAATCTATGGTAAATAAAATTCAAAATTACTGCAATACTTCAATAGTACTATTACTACCGAGCCAATAGTACTGGTATCAACAAATACTAGCAAAAAATGATGATCAGAGAAAGCACATCAGATATAGGATCCTGTAAGAAATGGCAAAGACTGGAATTAGATTTCAAAAAGGAATTTTTTGCATTTGTTAGGATATGGATTATACACACACACA
>JAFFST010054250.1:240414-270846 GCA_022414735.1 Noturus placidus
CTGCTCAATTGGGTCAAGGTCTGGTGATTGATTTGGCCAGTCTAAAACCTTCCACTTTGTTATGTTGGCAGAGTGTATTGGATCATTGTCTTGCTGCATGATGATGTTCCTCCCAATTGTCAGACAGAATGTTCCTGTAAACCTCTGAATTCATTCTGCTGCTACCATCATGAGTTTCATCATCAATAAAGATCAGTGAGTTTGTTCCAGAAGCAACCATGCAAGCCCAAGCCATGACACTACCTCCACCATGTTTCACAGATAAGCTTGTATGTTTTGGATCATGAGCAGATCCTTTCTTTGTCCACACTTTGGCCTTTCCATCCCTTTGGTAGAGGTTAACCAGAACTTTGGTTGCTCATCTCTGTACAACAAATGCAGTGTTCAACAAGTGAAACTGAAAGCTAAAACCAAGAGTGACTCATCTGATTGTCCATCCATCCATCCATATTCAACTGCTTACTCCTTTTCAGGGTCACGGGGAGCCTGGAGCCTATTATTTATATTGTTTATTAAAATATCACCTTTGGGTCTGCAGCTTAATGAGCACTTTGTTTTTGTGTATTTTGAATTGTATGCCAGAACACTGATATGTATACAGTAGAGACTTAGTTTGCAGATGGCTTCAATCAGGGTCACTAAAAATAGGCATTGGACCATTCCTGCAAATTGCTTTTGAAATTCTTCTACCAGCATTCCATTCCATTTCATTACAAGCCTCCTACAAAAGGCCGCATTTTGCTATTATTACATTAACTCCATAAAAATATTAAGCTGTGACATGGCAAGGCTGTAAGTAAAATGGTGATTCAAAAGCTTGGATTTGTTTTTGGTTTCGGGTAATTAAATGTGTTTTTTGGAGCTGCAGCATTGCCGCTCATGACACTTTCAAGCGCAGGGTTACCTTCACTTACTCTTTTGAATGATTCATAAGCTGAAATTCAATATTATTGGACTGGAGTGAGAGGACTCAAAAAAGTTGCACTACAAAACACTGCATTCTTTCATCTGGTGAAGTTTTTGCGTGGAGCAAGGGTCAATTAAGAGTCCTCTGGCAATGGTGATGATGAATAATGCACCACAGGTCTGAAAAACCTTGGAGAGTTGCTTTACTTGTGTATATTATCGACTCCAGTAGTAGTTTTCCCCCTCCTTTTCTCTCTCCTCAGGTGAAAAAAGGACCCTTTGTCTGTGGTGTGTCTCTCACTGTGTATGCCTCAGTAGCCTGCAGGCAAAATGGGCCTAATTTGCACAGGTCTGTTCTGGGGCCAATTATTATAATATCAAATGTTCTGGAAACATGATTAAATAAATACATAAACAAACAAACAAATAAATAAATGGGGATCTTAACAAGTTCATCACACATTGTAATAAAAAAAAAAAACATGTTTTTTTCATTGTCAGTCTGGCAACTTTCAGCGCTTTTATATCTTAACAGTGCCAAATATCAAATTTGCTTCAAGGGAACTTAAAGGTCATAAGACTTTTTTACTACTGCAACTGCTAGACAAAATGTGTCTTTTGTATGTTTTACGAGAGATATACAGAATCCGGGGGGGGGAGGGGGGGGGGTTCTGGGGGGCTGTGAGTGGGGAGAGGTATTGAGTGTGTCAAAAAAAATTTCAGTAAATATATTTGTAATGAGGTTATTCACATGAAAATTATCACCAGACTTTGGTATTAACTTAAGAAATCCACACATATAAAGAAATCCAACCATTAAAATCCATAAATAAAGTTATGGGTAATAAAGTGGAATGACATTGGAAAAAAGTATTGAACAAGCTAACTGAAATTTATTTAATACTTAGTGGAGAAGACTTTGTTCATAATGATAGCTTCAAGACACTTCCTGTGTGAAGAAATGAATTGGTCACAGTAGTCAGGTGTGATTTTGGCCCGTTCTTCTAAACATGTTATCTTTAAATCTTGCTCAATTGGACTAAAGTCAGGTGACTGACTGGGCCATTCTAACACCTTGATTTGTTTTTCTCTGAAACCATTTGAGAGTCTGCTTTGCTGTATGCTTTGGATCGTTGTCCTGCTGGAAGGTCCACTCACGTCTCATCTTCATCATTCCGGTGAATAGCAGCAGATTCTTCTCAAGAATCTCCCGGTAAAGAGTTCCATTCATCGTTCCTTCAATTATATGAAGTCTGCCAGTACCATGCGATGAAAAACAGCCCCACACCATGATTTCTCCACCTCCACACTTCACTGTAGGTATAGTGTTTTTAGTGTGATGTGCAGTGCCATTTCTTCTCCGAACATGGTGTGAGTATGACAGCCAAACTATTCTGCTATTTTGCTGACTCCCTGGTCAGAAATCTTGTGAGGAGCTCCTGTGTGTGGTCGGTTGATGATAGAGTGCTGTTGCTTCCACTGGCAGATAATGTCCCCAGTAGTGCTTACTGGAGGATTCAGAAGTTTTGAAATACGTCTGTATCTGATTCCATCAATATGTTTCGCAAAAATAAGGTTACGAAGCGCTTTGCTTTTACCCATCATGAGATGTTTCTTGTGTGACACCTTGGTAATGAAAAGCCTTTTTATAGACCATCAATTTCTCAACCGATGTTAATTTGCACAGATGGGGGGTATAATTACTTACAGATTTCAGCTGGTTCCTTGCCTTACCTTGTTTTGGAGAACTGCTTTATCTTAGCATGTTCAATACATTTTCCCTGTCGTGCCACTTTTCTTTTTTTTTTTTACACATAACTTTATTTATGGACTTTATGACTTTAATGTGAATTGTTTATATTTGCAGATTTCTTAAGTTAATACTAATGTCTGGTGAAAATTTCATGTGAATAACTTCGTTGGAAATATATTTACTGAAGAACATGTTGACCTTCAATACTTATTTCCCCAATTGTATTTTACATTTTGGTCACAATTATGTTATTAGTCCTGACACTGACATTTTAGGACATCCTGGAATCTAGTTTCCATTCAATGCTTAGATTTTAGAATGACCATACCTTGAGGAAACAATCCCATGATTAGTCTCATGTTTGGAATTTTGCAGACAAAACCCTAGATCTTGCTGTATAAGGTGCATGTAATGAGCATCATCAAGGCTATGCATCTTATATACAGGTCTGATAGGTGATGCTTTACTGCAGACACAAGAGGAGTAACTATATAATAAATTAATAAAATGTGTTTTGGTCAAATGCAAAATGAGATTACAGCTTTGAAATATGGTGTGCAGGCTGGTTAGCTTCATACAGATAACACTAGATGTCAGTGTTCCTGCTGATGTGGGTTACTAGGGATTGCTATGTGGGTTTTGGGGTGTCTGAGTAAAAAATATGATGATGTGAAAAGATAAACTTTTAAGTTTAAAGGCTAATTAACACATGCACGCACACACACCTGTGAATATTGAAGCTTTGGAAAAGGTGAGGGAGCAGGACAGACTAAATCACTGCTGCATCGCTCTCTTTATGTAGAGATGATATAAGGGCTAAATCCTCCTGCACAACTCACAGCAGGTATCCGAGCGACATTCTGGGAAATGTAGAAAATCATTAACAATCACATGTTAATGTTAAGATAAACGAGGGGTGGATTTTTCCTATAATTCCATCGTATGACTATACATATTATGGATTATTTCAAGATCTAGTCTTGCTAATTTATTAGCTGTAACGTATAACTTCCCTGAGCCATACCACAGGCTTGTCGATTATTTTAGTCTCCAAAATGAAAAGCTAACTAGCAACTTATCATAACTGCTTGGAAAAGTGTGTTATGTTCTCTCGGATCCCTGACCAATTTATTAAACACTGTTACATACAGGGTCAAGAAAAATCCTTTGCTAACACATTAGCCTTTACTATACTGTAAATACCTACAAAGCTGAGCTAAAGATGGCGAAATAACAAGTTCTACAATAAAGCTAATTAATGTTTTGTTCCCAACCAAGTGCCAATACATCTAGCAGCAGGCTTGCAAAAAAAAAAGAGACTGGCATTATCTGTCTTGTCTCTCCGCTTTCTACTCATGAATGTCACTGTGTACAGTAATTCACAGTTTGACTTTGTATAGCAGATGACTGCTGAGTTTCTCTGTCTACAAGACTGGGGTTAAGATACTGCTTCTCAAACTTTTTTCATATAGGGATCCTTTAAATTGAAAAACAAATTTCACAGACCCCCTCCAAAGATAATCAGACTATTTCATCTGTCCCTCTGTCCTGAAATTTCAGTTGACAGAGCACATTATTGTTTTTGAGTATTGAAGTTTAGATTAAACCTATTTCAGCACTGTAACAAAACCAGTAGCTATGCTCCATGGATCATTGGGGTTCTATTATGTATTACCACTGTTACTGAATATAAGATAATAATATTAATAATAATATTATGGGCGGCTGTGGCTCAGTCGGTAGAGCGGGTTGTCCACTAATCCACTAACCGTGGGGTTGGCGGTTCGAATCCCGGCCCGGATGATCCCATGCCGAAGTGTCCTTGGGCAAGACACTGGACCCTAAGTTGCCCCCAATGGCAAGCTAGCACCTTGCATGGCAGCTCTGCTACCATTGGTGTGTGAATGTGATCTCATTAGTAAGTCGCTTGTAAATGTAAAAATGATATTTCTGTAAAGCTGCTTTGAGACAATGTACCATTGTAAAAAAAGCGCTATATAAATTAAATTAATAATATTAATAATAATAATAATAATAATAATAATAATAATAAGAATAAGAATAAGAATAGTTGTTGTTGTTGTCTGTTATCATTATTGTTGTTATTATTATTATTGTTGATGATGATGATTGCTGTTGTTATTATTGTAATTAGTGGTAGTAGCTACTAGTTACTATTATTAGTATTATTACTCAGTGACAGAATGGCATCGCCCGCTCCCAAGACGCCCCTCGTGACGTCAACCCGTCGTCATCCGGGAGCCAATAGAAATCGACGCAACCCGGAAATTCCTAGACTAGAAAAAAGACCGCCTGGATTCAATTTGAAAAGGATACGCACTGTGTCAGGTTAGTCAGAGTTTATTATATTATATAGCCTTACACACGAATATGAAAGGACTGCATTTATTATGCTTTACGTTTATCCAAATGAGTTGATTTTGGTTTCAAACCGTGCCATTTTCACCTTTCTACATTGTGGTAGTAAACACAAACAAATATTCGACCAACAGGGCTGTTTCGAATAAGTAACTTACATAGTATTCAGGTGGTTTTATCTGTAGGAAAAAGGCCAAAGAAGAAATCGGCTGGATAGTGTAAATATTCGGAGTAAATGCAAAAAAAAAAAAAAAAGAAAGAAAGAAAAGCTAAATACAGACATTTACATTTATTCACTTAGCGGACGCTTTTATCCAAAGCGACTTACAAATGAGAGATACAAGCAAAGTGATATCAAGTGATATCACAGACAGGTGACAAAATGAAAGAAGCCTCCAGAACATCTTCACTGTGCCTTGGCATAGACTGTACAAGTCTCTGAAACTGTGCTGAACGTCCAGTAATGGCAACTCTTTTCAGGGGAAAGTAGCTAATGCGTGCTCTGTAGCTTGCCAGATGACGCAAGAGACTGATTTGCATATTTATTCATTCATTATACTCATTTGCATTTCAAACGATTTTCTGAAGACACTTGGAGTAAAATACTGTTGCAAAGCAAACAGTTAGAGTTTTGAGTTTGATCAAAATAGAAAAGAATTTATAATGATTTTCTTTCTAAAAATAAGAAGTTGTCTTTGGTCATGGTAACAAACTATTTATGTATTTACAAAATAGTCAAACCAACTTTTTTTATGTTTACAAAATACTATAATTTTCTATCAAGAACGCAGACAAAAAGACTCATTGACCATGTTAACATGCACACCCGATTCCCTTTAAGGCCTGTATTCAGGATGCACCCGTATTCAGAATACGATGTTTATATGCGTACAGGAATAAGAATATTCCTGTACACACGGTTGTTGTAAGTTTGTCCGAGTTGCCATTCATAAATACCTAGCCGACAGCTAAGCATCTGTTATCACCCACAATTCCTTGTCGACTAAGCATGTGCATAGATCTCCTTCCAGTGGATGTTCTGAATAAGGTGTTTACATTTCTGATTAAAACAGGCATATTCCAGGGTTGGGAATCTGAATTTGGGGAATCAGATTATTGTCTTAATATGAATCGGGCAATCGGATTGCTGTGTTTACATGTTTAATATCAGGATAGTGATATATATGTGTGTGTGTGTGTATAAGCATAGTCAGTGATGGTGAGCAGTCAGGAAATAGGCACAAAAGAAATAGTTACGGAAAACATTAGGGCGGCTGTGGGTCAGTTGGTAGAGCGGGTTGTCCACTAATCCACTAACCGTGGGGTTGGCGGTTCGAATCCCGGCCCGGGTGACTCCACATGCCGAAGTGTCCTTGGGCAAGACACTGAACCCTAAGTTGCCCCCAATGGCAAGCTGGCAGCTCTGCTACCATTGGTGTGTGAATGTGATCTCATTAGTAAGTCGCTTGTAAATGTAAAAATGATATTTCTGTAAAGCTGCTTTGAGACAATGTACCATTGTAAAAAAGCGCTATACAAATTGATAATTATTATTAACTGGCTTTAGTGACTTCAAAATGTAGCAAACGAGAGTTTAACATGAAGACGTGTGCAGTTGGGACTAACAGTGGCGATCAGAGGTTGGTTGTTGGGAACATTGGTGTTGGTTGTTGGGAACATTGGTGATTGGTGCTGTGATGTGAGCTGGAGGTGAAGGACAGTCGCCAATGTCTGCTCAAAAAGTAACTTTTTTTGTTTTTCCAAGGTTTAATTAACGTTGGTAAAATCCGTATTAAAAAGTTACAAAACCTAGTCAGTATGTTGTCAAAACTGAAAGACCATAGCATTGTCATTATCACGGAACAATTCAGTGAGCCAGTGGGTGGGGGTGGGGTCTTCCTGGAAGAGATCACTCCCATCAGGATAGAAATGTTTCATCATAAACAGTAGAACGTTGTGCTAATTTGTAGTAAAACTTCCCTCTAAGAGGATAAATGAACCCAAACCATGACAGCAAAATGCCTCCACAGCATTAAAAAATGCCACTGATTTTTCTTTAAAAACGGTCATGGCTCTGTATTTGTAAGGAGTATTTTACCCCTTTCATTAAGCCTCTGATCTCACCAGGCTTTTTAGAGGTGAAAGTAGTGACATAACTCTGTCTTTTTGTCTGCTAAAACATGACCACCATAAGAGTTCAAATCAAATGATACCTGCATGTTCATATTTTATGGATTGCTCTGTTCTGCATGAGCTTTTGTTCTTAAGGTTTTGAGGCCCTGGTGGAACAACATGCTGCTAATTGTCCTGCTTCAAAGAGGAACAATTCCAGGGCAAAGAAAACATGTACAGTTGTTTTGAAATCTTATAAAGCGCATTTACATACAGATAGGTAATACATCATAACGGTGATAGAGGGTAAATTCAGAGTGTATTTCTGCCTCATGTCCTGTGTTCCCGAGACCACGACCCTGGCCAGGGTAAAGCAGTTATTAAAGATGAATGAATAAATAAATAAGGAGTAAATTGTAGCTGGTAGACTCTGATGTAACTAACAGTGGCAAAAAGTTTCCCCATCACTGCCTCAGGAAACACATTGTGTATTTATTTGCAGTTTTTAATTACTCTACTTACTGAAGTAAACTAAATCAGTATAACTGTGTGGCAGCATGGGGATGTTTTTGCTGCTTGGTCCATCTGCTCATTATTAAATTGTTCATTTGTTTACATAAATGAACAGAGGGCTTTGTGGTTTCTGTGTAACATGAGAAGCCGCTTTATTAATTTTGTGAGAGTAAAAAAAATAAAAAGAGGTTGGCGAGGGAAGGCCTGTTTTCTAGCTGTTATAATGTGAGTGATAACGGGAACTAATTTGTTTCATGGATGTTCCAGAACATTAAGGATAACTATAAATGGATTAAAAGTATATCATCTCTATTAATAAAACTAGACCTAATCATTGGAATGTACTGTTGTATAAAAGGAATCAAAAACTTTGGGATTTTATTTCTTACTTTATAGTCTACATGTTTTATTTCTCTATTCTCATATGTGATCAATTTGTGAGACTTTTTTTTTTGTCTGCTTTATTTGCTAATTTATTCGTAGCCAAACAGATGGCTAGATTCATAATTGATTGTTTTTTGGTAAACTGCTGTTAGTTTTCTTATTGGCAAGATAAATAAAATCTAATTAATTGGCAAATTTGGCCTATTTCTCAAGGTGTTCAGAATCACGTCTCTTAACTTTATTAATTTCCAAAACAAACAATTGTCTGCCAGGGAATATTGCAGATTCGTTGCATATTAGACATTGCTCGTATCTGATTACATCGACCGGCTTTAATTGGTGCATATTGCTTATTTCAAGTGTTTATTCATAGAAAGGAGCAAAATTACTTACCAATAGAATATGGTTTCAAGCTCGAATTGAGGAATAAAGTTTACAAATAGGCTTAATAATCCTATCTTGTTTTTGCCAAGTGGTAATAGAAAGCACATAAATCCTAATTACAGCATCAGAAAGTCATTCTGAACTTGAGCCAGTTGAGTGTACGCTTGTTTACTCTTTTGATTTGCTTGCGATGCACCGGTTCCCCCCTGCCCTCGTCAGTTGGCCTTTAATTGGCTTCACTTGGCCGAAAATGCTGCTATATCCCCTTAAAAATTGGATGATTGTGCAAGGGAAGTGATGCAATTTAGAGTAAAACATCTTTGCTTTGCTTCGTGTAGATATATCCAGGGCTACATGGTGTACTTATCACTTCTGACTTTTTAACTCGCTTATTTGTGCTGTTTGGCTGCCAGATACGCGCTGAGCTGAGGCTAGTTGACTGACACTGCTTATGCAAGCACTGCTACACTAAAGTGGACAAACAGCACATTGTTATGGCACCTTTTATAATCCACCTTTGCTAAGCTACTGGTCCGAGGTGTTAATGAGTGCTCTGCTGGCAGCCATCGCACACAGCTCTTAGGAGAAGAGAGTGAGCCTCCCCCTGCTTTGGTTTGCGCTGATGGCAGTGGCTTGTTTACCATGTTAGAGAGCAGCTGACGCCAGTTTCCCTGGGGACAGCACAAGGGTTAATTGCTGTTAAAGTGGTGGTGTTGTCCCTCTCTCCTGCCCTGATGCTCCATTAGAGCTGACACTAATGAGGCAGTGCAGGGAGGACACCCTAGTGCTGGGGGACCGAGAGAGATGGAGGAACTGTGTTTAGGAGAGAGCAGGCTAGGTCATAGATCAAGAATGTGCCGTAGTGATGGGGAGTGTGTGTCGGATGTGTGAAACTGCTTTCCTTTAATTGGAGGTTCAGACAGGGCTGATGGCCTACATATGGTTTATCATGAGTTCAATCAGGCACTCTTGTTGGTAATATATTTAACGTACATAGGAATGGGGTGGGCGATATGACAGCAACATCATATCGTGATATTTAATGACATTTGTGTCAGATATGTACAGTCCCCTCTGACAGTATCAGAACTACAAGGTTAATTTTTATTTATTTATTTTTTTGTGTGTGCTACACACTGAAGATATTTCAGTTGGAGATCAATAGATGAATCTGAGCTGATAGATCACAGTTTCAGCTTTCATTTTCTGATATTTACATCTAGATATTTTAAACAACATGGCACCTTTGGTGATTCTGATGATTGACCGACCAGTCTAAAACCTTCCACCCTTTTCCCTTGATGAAGTTCCTTTTGAATTTCAATCTGGCATTCTGATTCTTACTGCTGATGAGTGGTTTGCATCTTGTGGCGTGTGCTCTATATTTCTGCTCTCAAGGTTGAGCAGTGGATTGTGATACCTTCACCTCTGCCCTGTGGAGGCTGTTGGTGGTGTCACTAACTGTTGTTTTGGGTTTTTTTTTGTCTGACCATGTCTGGATGTTAGTACACCAGTGGTTTCTTTCTTTTTCAGGACATTCTAAATTGTTGTATTGGCTACGCCCAATGGTCTGATAGATTTCCCATCTTTGCTCAGCTTTAAAATGGCTTGAAATGCAGTTTCACAGCCAAAACCCAGGCCTCAAACAAAGAGTAGACCGTCAGACATTAATTGTTTAAACAATCAATCTAATAGGACTCTTCTGGGTGGGAAGAAACACCTGTCAGTCACATGCCCCAGTAATTTTGATAACTTGAAAAAATGGGTGTGTTTTTAAAAACATTTTTTTTGCCATGTACTAAGATTTAACACATATAGATGTAAATATCAAGAAATGAAAGCTGAAATTCTGATCTGTTGTCTTCATCATATTTATCTTTTCGATCTCAAACCCAAATGGTGTAATTTTTCTTACCACCCTGAAGTTAATTATGTTCCAGCAACAGCACATCCCACTGTTTTATTGTACTTGTAGCACAGCAATTTGACAATGACCATGACCATTTAATGACCATGCTAATCAGAGCGATGTGGTATAAGTAATAACAACGACAGGCTTAGTCCAATTATGAAGTGCTGAGACTATTAGATATTACTCAAGACATTGATCAACCATAATAGATCATTTAATATCCTCATGGTGGTCTGCTTTATATTTCTCTCTATACATGAATGTTTTTTCATGATAAGTGTGATGTAAGTAACAGGGGTTATTTCAGAATAAAGGAAACACACCTCCACCCCATGTGCTCTCCAGAACAAACCCTCAGCTGGACTGTCATGAGTTTTTCTCCGAGCCCGTACGTTCCTGTCGGCGTGCGCAGCATTCAAGAGCAGCGGGAACGTTGGGACAGGAAGAGGAAGCGAACAGGACGAGATCTGGTCCAGAGCGAGCAGAGATACTGCGCAAAGCTGGACCTTATCACCACAGTGAGTGCTTCTGCACCTCATTATCACAATCCCACAAAAGAGATGTGGTATAAAATTAGCTTTTTATGAATTTAGTGATTGTGTGCTGAAATGTAAAAGCTGTACAGAAATCCAAGCTATTACTCCGATATCTGAGGTCCACTCATCTCCGCCTGAAAGTAGTACTCCTAAAGTTATTTGACTCTTGAATGATTCGCGACACTGTCACACACAATTTTCCTTCTGTAGTTTCTGACTCACCGACAGCCTTGAGCACATTCAATTCGACAGCTCATTTTATTCCGAAATGACCTGAGAGCACTGCAGCCGTTTCTGTATGCGTCGTTGTTTCCGCACGCGTCGAAACGATTAATATTTGAACCTGGAGAGTGATCACGCTGTACCGCATTATTCCTCTTGTTTTGCAGCGTGTTTTGTTAGGTAAGTGGCTGATTATTAAACCCCACACACATGTTCATGAGAATCTATATATTCTCCTTCAGGTTTTCCCCTGCCCTTGGGTTGTTTTGAATTAGTTATGCGCCTAACCTTTTAAAAATAATTGAGGTGCCATTGATGCGAAATGCTTTCCTGTGTGTCTCAAGGGTGTGCTGGGTGTAAGGTGACACTCACAAGATGAAGAGTTATGAAGGAGTGGCGTCGGAACGATTTAATTTTCTCCTCTCTCCGTCTCCTCTCTAGTACTTTGTGGAGATTCTGAAGGCCAAAGGAACCCTGAGGCAGGACATTAGAGAGAGCATCTTCAGTTCAATTAAATCAATTCATTTAGTAAACCAGTAAGTATCCTTTCAATAATTAACTGCATATTGTGTGTGTGTGTGTGTTGGAGAGAGAAATGGATGGATAGACAGAGAGAGAGGGAGACAGACAGGCAGATGGAGAGACAAATTGAGCGAGTGAGCGAGCAAGAGTGGATAGAGAGTTATAAACAGAGAGTGCATGAGAGAGACAGAACATTAGACACAGAGAGAGAGACTGAGAAACAGATGGAGTAAGAGAGAAATGGGTGTAGATGGAGACTGGTGAAGGGGGAGAGACGGTCAGAAATAGAAATAAACAGACATGTAGAGAGAAACAGATGTACAGAGAGATGGAGGGAGGTAGAGTAAGAGAGACAAATTGAGAGTGAGACAGCAAGAGAGGATCGAGAGTGATGGATAGACAGAGGGAGAAAGGCAGAGCGTGAGAAAGACTGAACATGAGACACTGAGCGAGAGGGACAGAGAAACAGATGGAGTGAGAGAGACTGCAAGAGAAAAATGGGTGTAGAGAGAGACTGTTGATGGGAGAGAAACGGTCAGAAATAGAAATCGACAGATAGGGAGAGAGAAAGGAACACTGAGATCACCGAGTGTGAGTCAAAAAGACAGACCAAGAGAAACAAAGCATGCAACAGAGTAAGAGACAGACACAGAGAGAGTGCAAGAAAAAGACGAAGCAACAGACAGTGGTGAAAAGACAGATGGTGAAAGACACTGTGAGAGTGAGATGGAGTGAGAGACAGACAGTGTGAGATGGTGCTTAAACAGAACGAGAAGGTTGTGCGTATTAATTGAGGTCTGACGGTGAACTGAAGTTTGAAAACTCAGAGTCTTATCTCTGTATTGTGTAAATTGGGATCAGGAATCAATGAAGCTCCTCCGTTTAGGCTTAGAGCTGCACTTTCTCCTAACTGCACTCCTCGTCTTGAACACTCTCACTATCTCACTCTATCACTCCCATTCTTCTTCATAATGACTGGCACTTCTGTCCTCCAAGCACACATTGATTACAGCATGTTTTAATACATGCTGATGTTTTGAATAGAAGCCCATGCATTTTTCAGGGACATTCCAACTCTCTTTACCAGCCTGGTTTTTTTTCCTTTTCTTTCTTTTTTTTTTAACCCTCCTGTAGCAGCTTCAGCTGCAAAAAGCAGCTTGTTTGCAACAAGGCCTGCTGTTTTTAATGGGGGCCGAAGCTCTCGGTACTCATTTATGAAGTCTAGTTGTGACTTGTGCACGAGCCTTTCGGATTCTCTGCTTGAGGGAACCTCGCTTCATGACAGCCGGCCCAAATGAAAAGCCAGGCCAGGGAGAAATGAAAGGACGAAGATGAAATAACACAACGGGAGGAAGAAGAAAAGCTAGCTTGAAGTCCAGTCTGAGCATTGATCTTCCAGGGTGGGTAGAACAAACTACCAAATTAACTAAACAAGTGTCAAGAAGTCACTCTCGTGAGTGCTGGATTTCTCTGTATGGACTAAGGAGCTCTCGTCAAGAACTGTGAAATTTATTTATTTATTTTTTGATGTGGTGCAGGTTTATTGCACATGAAAGCAATGCACAAGCAGCAAAATCCCTCTCTTAATGTTCATTAACAAGAGAAGGAAAGCCTCCAGTTTGCTTTGTGTTTATTTTTTGTATGTTTAGGGCTAAAAATAAATAAAGAACACCTACCTGAAGCTGGACTGGCATTTGCAATAGTTAATGACATGATCAGTACAGAAGCATGTCTGATAGGATCTTCTGGGTTCTAACATGATTGGATGGTGTTGGGCTCCTCTCTGACCGCGCACACATTTAGCCTTTCAGACAACAGGCAAGACGAAACCGTGACAGCAGTGAAAGGGACTCATCCTCTGGCGTGTTGATTGAGAATCATATTTGCGGTGTGAATAATGAATCACTATGAGTCCCTGAGGCTCCCATCATTGCCAGACTGACGGGCTGCGGCAGCTGAATGAAGATGGAGGGCTGAGTTACAGAGGCTGATGTATTGGATAAATTGGTACTCAGTTACCATATATCATCATTAAAATCGGTTATTGAATGTCTGCGTGAGCCATAATGCCAGCCTCTCAATTTACATCCCTGAACAGACAGTAGGGGTTGACTGATCTTGCACTTATCAGCTCGCGTGTTTAGGTGTGCATTAACATTTCGATGTAGGAAATCCATGGCTTTTCATAAATCGCAGCAACAATTTATGTTTGGCTTTAATGTGATTTTTATACCACACATATTGTACATGGCACAGATTTATTTATTTTCCTCTTTGAATATCATGAATGTGATCTTCATTTCATCCGTCCACGATTCAAGAATCTTCCAGTTAAACACCTAAGGCTTGGTGATTTATATAGCGAGTTAGATTAGGTTTGCCGGGGTTTGATTAAACTCAATCTTGGAACAGATGGTGAGTCTTGAAGGAACAAATTAAGTCAATGCATGGACTCCACTTTAATGTGATGACTTGTTATTAGCAGTAATCATGTCTGCATGTCATTCGAAACCCTGACATGTCAGCTTAGGAGACATCTTGTTGGGAAAAATTAAAAAAAATAAAAACAAAACCTATCAATAGCTGAAGGTAAAAGTGCTTCAGTGGAAATAGCTTTAGCCTCCGACACTGTGTTCGTGGCGAAAAGTGTACACTTTATTTATTTGTTTATTTGTTTGTTTGTTTATTTTTCCTTCCTTTTGTACATTTGTCTGGCCGCAAGCTTCAGAATCTTAAGGCTGCAATCTGATTGGCTCCTTGCATTTCTTTATACTGGTTTCTTCCAGGTAAAGAATCTTGTAAAGACAAGCAACAGAGATGTCAACATCTGGGTTTAGCCATAGCATATGGCAGACAAGCTACGGGAGATACCTGAAAACAAAGCTTTTCTGCCATTTTTTTTCTTTTCTTTTATAAAAGCGTACCTGTTATAGTTTTAAAACTTGCCTAATTTTCTTGTAAAGGTCTCATGCATTCATCCAAGGCCAAAAAAAACACTTTAAAGTGCTCGTAATTTAAACTGCAGCATTACCTTTTTTACCCCCAGTGTCACAAATGACTCGTTCAATGATCCGTTCTAAAGAATTCATTTTAAACTCCTCCTTTTAGAGAGCATACTCTGCTCTGATTGGTCAAATGTCCCAGTCTGTTGTGATTGGTCTACTGCTGTCAGTGAAGTAAATGCCCACTACCATAACCAGTTTCAGCGCCATCTGATCACGAGCAGCCAATGAAGACCAGAGGTAGGACTTTTTGTTACAAACCTACGTAGGCTAGTACAGGAAGTAAAGTCTGGAATCACTGACGACTCGTTTCAGCTGTTCAGAATCTCTTCCTTCTTTTGGGAGTCAAAAACTGTCATGAGTTTTTACATTCACAAACAGCTCTATAACGCACTACATGAAAAGTAATATTTGAGAAACCATAATAGTTACACTTTAAAGCTAATGTAGCACACAGACCTATTCACCCACATACGCTACCATTTTTTGTGGTAAAATTATTTTACCCTTTCTTTTTTTTTAGCAATGTAGGCAGTTCACAGCATCTCATTTGTAAAAGGTTTTTGGTATAATTTTTATTTGAAGCAGTTCGTTATGAGGTAAAATACTATCCCTGCATGTTTGTTGATGGCCCCTTGGAAAAGTTCTGTGTTATGTCAGTTAAACTCTCTTCCTGTGAAAGACTAGGAATGGACTAGGCCATGCTTAGTCGCAGAAAGGTACCAGACTTGCTCTCACCAGTCCCTCTTGCAACATTACAATACATAATATAAGTGAGATTGAGATGATGTTTTCAAGATTTTTAAATTGTTCGTGTGCTTCTGATGCTCCTCAGTTTGTGAAGCTTTAATACATTAATTCCTTCTTGTCTATCTATTATTTAACACTACTAATTGCTACATTTTTTATTAGCACACTTTTTCTTAATAGTTAAATTACAATGAAATATTTATTATTCAGCAAAGTTACTAACAAAATCATTTTCGCATAATTTTGAAATCAATAAAGATGATTTTCTCCCTAAAATCAGTATTCAATGTTGGCCAGTTAGCTATCTTTCATA
This sequence comes from Noturus placidus, assembly GCA_022414735.1. Classification (NCBI taxonomy): domain Eukaryota; kingdom Metazoa; phylum Chordata; class Actinopteri; order Siluriformes; family Ictaluridae; genus Noturus; species Noturus placidus. The sequence continues at coordinate 256,103 of JAFFST010054250.1, forward strand.
AAGCTCACCAGTATACAAGTGTGTAATCACCTGATCACACTCTAAAACATTAACTGTATAAACAAATACTACCCATAATAATACCCATAGACTGATACTGTTGTTTATAAAGATTATATTTATGTCCAAGTATCTTAAGTTGATTATTTATCGTATAACTCCAATTATATAGAAAATATACTGTATAAAGAAATATCAGACAGGACAACGCAATACATAGTTAATAAATGTGTATGTGTATGTGTGTGTGTGTGTGTGTGTCCTGTTAAGTGAAAGAACTGCAGAAGAACTGAACCTGAACGTTGTGCAGTTAAAGTGCTATGTCATTATTTTTGACTTAACTCATTATTTCAAGATATTATGTCATGATTTCTCATTATTTCAGCTCAATGTTTAACACCCCAAAATCTATTGAGATTTATTGAATATTAATTTGAATATTATATAACATCATACCTCATTATTTCAAGATATTGCATCGAAACAATTAAGTATTCAATTTAAAATTATAAGGAAATTACATTTAAACTTTTTTCCCCCACAATTTGCAGTTCATGGTTCTCATAAAGGATTACTATTAATAGTAAACTTTTATTAATACAATTTAAATGGCAAGAGCTATCATAAATTATTTCCATTTGCATTTATTCATTTAGCAGACGAATTTATCCAAAGCGACTTACAAATGAGAAATACAAGCAAATCATAGTTCATATTGTAATAGTTTATCCAATAAGGAGCTCCCAGCTTGCACATGAATTTACGTTAACCTGCTTGCAAGTGTTGGGATTACATAGCGACAAACATGCACTTGAATAGTAAACATGTAAAACAGATGCAATGACTGTAAATGTGGTGCACAAACATCTAATAATAGCTCTTATATATATATATATATATATAGGACGTTGCTTGGCGCCGTGTGTAGTGAACAAAAGATGTTATTCAGCCTGAGTGATGCTCTATGTACGGATCATGGTTCTAAATTAGGGCTGCACGATTATGGCCAAAATGATAATCCCGATTATTTTGATCAATATTGAGATCTCGATTATCACGATTAATTCATTTTAATGACTGCATATTTTTATTGCACTTTCACATTTATTAAGTTTTCTCATGCCACAATATGAGACACAAGTAGGCATGAGACAACTCTAACTTGTCAATTATGACAGAATTTAGGAACATGGTGTGAGCCATGACAAATTAATTTACATTCTGATAAACCAAATTTAATATTTTCAGTTAATTTTACAGACTGTATGCAAAAAAAAACAACCATTAACTTGTTCCACCTTGTAAACAAATACAAGAAACATCAATGTTCAGTGTTTCCACTGTCATGGTTCTGAGTTGGAGTCAGTTCTTGAACCACTGTGTGTATATTCGATATATATCTGAATATTCTCATATTGGATGTGATTGGGCGAGTTCATTTACCCATCAGATGCAAAACGCTTTAGTGTAACGGTGGTAATTACTAATGCTCCGATTAGGATTTTTTACAGCTGATATCGATCCAAATACATTTACATTTACATTTATTCATTTAGCAGACGCTTTTATCCAAAGCGACTTACAAATGAGACACACACACACACACCAATGGTAGCAGAGCTGCATGCAAGGTGCTAGCTTGCCTTCGGGGGCAACTTAGGGTTCAGTGTCTTGCCCAAGGACACTTCGGCATGGGATCACCCGGGCCGGGATTCCAACCACCAACCCTACGATTAGTGGATTAGTGGACAACCCGCTCTACCGACTGAGATACCAATCGTTTTTTTGTTTAAGCTTTAATCAGGAGGCCTGTCATAAACAGTTAAATGTACGCTTTCTGCTCATGGTCGCTGTTAATTGAGTTAAAATAATAGCAATGAGAAATACTGTTGGTTAGTTGATAAATAAACAAGCGTAACATATTTATTTTTAAATATCTTAAAAACAATAGAGTCCTAATTAAAAGTAGACTAATCGCTTTCTAAGGAGATGGCCTACTAAGCTTAATGTCAAATTGATATTAAATGCAACCCATAGTAATTAAACGTCATTTCATTTCTCATTTTATTTATACTTAATGAAGTTATTCTAATATTTTTTTTTATGTTAAATGATTTATCTATAACTAAGCACATTTTCTGTCTTTACATTTTAGTAGTTTTATTTGTTTTAGATTGGTTTCCCCAGTACAGGGTCCATGTCTGCTGATAGTATTGTGTTTTGGGGGGGATCAAATCAAAACATGGAAACTGGAGTTGACTTTTCTGGTGATATCTGGCAACCGTAAGTTTAAATTAAGTGAATTAGAGTTAGTGAATGAGCGGTGCAGTGTTCTGTATGTTTACAGACTGAACAGTTGGTACTCTTGATTATGATTGGTGAGGATTATTCAATAAAGAAGTCTGAATAAAAACACACATTGTAGTGTAAGCATTTTTATTCATTGACTCCGCCCGATGCCGCTGTGTCTACACGAGCAGATGAAAGTTCAGGTCATTTTGCGGGATCAATAAAAGATAGTGGTTTAAGAGTTCGGGAAGTTGAAGCAGATGATGGTCAGTGTTACTCATCATCAGAATGGCTTGTCTTCAGTATTTACACACTTGTTCAGTTGACTGAGGAGATGAAAAGCAGTGTGAAAGTAACTGTTGCTCGGTGTAGATGCATTTTGGACTTCCTGTAGCAAATAAATATTTATTCACAGTTGCACAAAGTACTTTTCAGTCACAAATGCGATTGAAATGGTCACACTGTAGAGTCCTGAGTTTATCTGCAAAGTTTTTTCCCATTCTGTGTGATGGCGATGACAACCTCTGTAGTGCCATTTAGCATCGTGTTAGTCACGATTTTTCCTCGCACAAAGCGCTGGAGCATGTAGGGAAGCTCGAGGTCTAAAATGCTAACACCGTTTCGGGGTTTTACAAAATGACGTCATCCCTGCGCCATTCTATGGTGATTTTCTATAAGTGTAGGAAGCGCTTGATTTGATTTGCAATCGAGTTTTCTATTAGCGGAGGACAAACTTTAAATGTTAATAGTGCAGTCGATCATTTTCATTTAATAGTGGGCAGTCAAAATCGTAATCGCGATCGATATTCGATTAATTGTGCAGCCCTATTCTAAATTGTTTTATTTTCTTGTGTTTTTTTTTTTGTGTGTTGACTACTCCTAGGCGATCATGAATATTCATCTGTCATAGATCTCCATGAATGAAGCCATTGTCAAATCTGTGCCCACACCCGATGTCACAACTGCTACAAATTAATGGGGATTAAGGTGACGCAGAAGGAATGCTAATGTTATCTTTAGCATCTTCTTGGTGGCCAAAAAAAAAATTAATTGCCCTCAAAAAGAAGAACCCCATAAAAATGGAATTCATACTATCATATTTATTACAATAGCCTCTGGCTGCGAGAGGAGCGAAATGGGAAGCACAGCTTTTTCCCCGGCCTTTGCCCTTGTTACAACTCTCTCGGCTGCTCCAGCGTCTACTGATTACGAACAGCGGCTACCTTTGGCTTGCAACTTCATTAAAATCCATTTAAATCAAATTCAACTGCAAAAAGTGTTCCATCTTCCTGTATGTAAGGATGTAAAGTCTCAGGGAACATCATTAGAGAGGGAGGTGGGGGGGTGGGAGTGAGTGAGTGAGTGTGTGTGTGTGTGTGCTACCTTTCTGTAAGTTTGGATAATAAGCTCCCTCACAAGACTCGGCGCCCTCTTCCTCACATCCTTGAATTCCGTCTGCGTCTCTGTAATGTGCGTGGCAGCCGAGGCGTCTGTGTGCGTGCTCCACTTGGGTGTGTTTTGTTCCTGGATTTATGCTCTTGAAAATGCCACAGTGATGCCCTTAGGCCCAAACCCTACTGCATTGGTCTTGAACCACTGTCACAGCCAACTGTCAGGCCTTGGTCGATGCCACACAGACACTTTAATTTGCAAACAGCTCTTCCTATGAACTTTGCATAAACCCCCTCATTATTATTCCACTTACACATGCCTCAATTTTCAAAATAAGTTGGGTTTTTTTTGTTGTTTTTTTTTTATTATTATTATTATTATTTTATTATTTTATTTTTTTATTTCACTGTGGCTGTGAATGCACAATGCTCAAATGGAAGCTCCCGCTCAGGAGAGGCTGCCAGGTGAGGCTGTATTTATTTACCAACAGCATCAATGCACCCATGTGTTAAATGGTGCAAATATTTCTCATACGTCTAGCATATGTGTTCAGAGTTAATTAGTGATCTGTTGATGTGCAGATCTTTTCGTCACTTAAAAAAATGAAGTTAACAAAATCAAGTCAACAAAATGGATTTCATACTGACATGTTTTCCACATCCTCCCACTTCACCCCAAACACTGATGCTTATCAACAAAGCTAAAGACCAACCACCACCTACCTGACAAATCAAACTGCTCTATACCACGTTCCCTCGACTTCTCATCCCGTAGGACGCAAGGAAGACCTACATCAAGACTTTTCTCTGTACTAAACTGTCCCTTGATGAACGAGACGCTCAGTAACTGGCTGTTTTTAAATAAAGACCAATCTCTCTTCTAAACGCTTACACTGAAGACCCATAATATTAAAACCACCTGCCTAATACTTGACGTGGTGCCAAAACGGCTCTGACCCGTCGAGGCATGCACTCCGCAAGACCTCTGATGGTATGTTGTGGTATCTGGCACCAAGACGTTAGCAGCAGATCCTTTAATTCCTGTATGTTGAGGAGGACCCTCCATGGATACGACCTGTTTGTCCAGCGCATCCCACAGATGCTCAATCGGTTTTAGATCTGGGGAATTCAGAGGCCAAGTTAACACCCTGAACTCTTTGCAATTTGGCAGTGCGCCTTATCCTCCTGAAAGTCACTGGACCAGACGGGCTAGCCTTCACTCCCCTACGCACATCAGTGAGTCTTGGGAGCCCATAACCCTGACGCCGGTTCAGCAGTTGACCTTCGTTGGACCACTTTTGATGGGTACTAACCGCTGCAAACTGGGAACACCCCACAAGACATGCTGTTTTGGAGATTCTCTGATCCTGTCATCTAGCCATCACAATTTGGCCCTTGTCCAAGTCAATCGGATACTTACACTTTCCCGTTTCCCGTGTTTCCTACTTCCAACACCTCAAGAACTGACTGTTCACTTACTGCCTAATATATCCCGACCCTTGATAGGTGCCATTATAACTAAATAATCAATGTTTCACTTCACTTCTTCTTCACTTCTTTTACTTCTCCTCAGTGGTTTTAATGTTCTGACTGATCAGTATATACACTTGTACAAGCATTTTCCCAATTAAAAAAACCCACCTTTTGACACCAATAAGTTTTCTTATTGTACTAACTCTCCTACCAACAACTATTTTAAAATGGTTTTATCTTAAAGGCAGTACACTCTGTCTTAAATCTTGGCTTATTTGTGTGGTGGTTTGGGAAAACATTGGAAGTTGCTGTGGCTGATTTCTGGAAAACAGCCAAAAATTATCAGTTTTGGCCAAAACAAATCGAGATATTCCTTCCTGTAACATGCCTTGACATCTCTGCTTTAAGAATCCATAAATATCTTTTACCAAAATGACATGTAGTGGTTTTTACTTACTTGTTATTTACATATGTTGCCAGTGCTGTCTTCCTGCAGAGACCATGTTTTATAAGGAGCAAGTTTAGCAAACATTGCAGTCAGTCTGCCTTAAAATGTCTAAAACATTGCTGGTTTTTTTTTTTTAGTTTATTGTACTAACGCTCCTTTTTATTTCTCACATAGTGAGTGTCATACTTTGCTCAAGTTGCAGTTTAATTAGTAGCTCTGAATAACGACGACTTCTAAATGCTGTATAAAGATGTTTTGTGCTCGAACCAGGACGCTGCTTGGCCATCTGGAGGACGGCAGATTTGGTATCGGATTTGCCCAGTTCTGCCCTCACCTGCATTTCTACACTGCCTACGTCGACAACTTCCAAACAGCAAAGAAGATCCTTGCAGTAAGTTCAGCCAGACCTGTGGCGCACTTTTTAACAAAATCTTGGGTTCCTAAATGAGCATTCTGTCCATTTATAGTTTCATCTTCAACGTGATTTGGTTTTATCTTGAAAGGAGGTCATCTGTTGTGTAACTCTGCGGTCATGCCTGTCTATATACATTCATAAATATGTATTTGTTATAGATCTATGGTAATATGCGAGATTGACAGTATATCATTCTTCAGCTCTAATTAGTCTGAACTTTTTAAAGCTTTGGATGGTAGCTCATCAATGACACAATCGTTTTTTTTCTCCCGTTGTGCAAAAGAAAAGAGAAATCACTGTTGGGTCAGTAATTCAAAGATCGCCACTCAAAATGATTGACGTTTGGAGCGATTAAAAAAAAATAACGTCACCACCTACCTGATTAAGGCTGGTGGATGACACCCTGTGCAAACAGATCTCTCTCAGGCAAAGCCCAGTGGTACCATTAAGTCCAACACTCCCGTCTCATTAGGCCTGACTTAAGTGGGCAGCCTCCGTCAATTGCCCCCCCCCCCCAAAAAAAAAAGTGCAATAGGGACTCTATCTCTCTCTCTCTCTCTCTCTCTCTCTCTCTGCTAATTAGCTCCTCCTTCAGTATGGCACCTGTACCCCAGTGTATGGATGACTGATTCCTTGTTAAGCCAAATCAGGTAGCAGTTAAAGAATTATCACCACACTATTCTAATGCTAGCGAAAACTACCAGACAGGCACCTTTTCCAAACTGGACAGAATCAAATTAAAGTGTGATTCTCGAACATGTCTTTGGAAGAGAAATGTTCCGAATGTTTTCCGCACCCATCAGCCCAGAGCTGAGGCATCACTAACATCTGCTCTTATTTATCCGTGGGAAGCCTGGAGCTTTGCAGATATTAATGTCTTAATTAAGAGAAGGGATATGTCCGCGCCAAATTGACTGATTCCCATCGATTCGGGACCGAGCTGTGTGAGTTAGCATCGATTTCCCCCACCAGGCCTACATGGCAGTAATTGCAGGAACACAGAGCAGCATGTTTGCCCTGACGCATGACTCACACACCGGAAATCTGTCCCTCCAGATCACCACCGTGTCATTGACGTGGGGTGAGCTAATAAAGGCTCTCTCACAGATACAACGGGTAGAATTTATTTGTGTTTAATGCAAGGGATTATAATTAGCTTATTAGATCTTGGTGTGTATTTGTTTAGTTGCTAGTTTGTTCAAGTCGTATAATCAGCCTTTTCAGCAAATGCTTTCCAAGAGATAAGGATTCAACTCTATTTTCCACACCTTTTTTTTTTCTTCCTTTTAGCACTGAAGGGTCCAATTGAGTCCATAGTGAAATTAAGGGCTGACCAACTAGCAGCGTTTATCAGTAACCAGGTTTGCTCAGTGGTAATGTTGAATTTTTAACTTAAATATATCAGGATTTTGATTAAGACCTTTCCATTTGAAAGCAGCATGTCCTTATGAAATATGTACACTTTATTTTTTTCAGCCAAATTAATTACACTTACTATTCTAGCAGTCATCTCGTAACTCTATAGAACCACACATTTGTGTAGCAGCCTGGAAAAAATCCCTCAGATATTGCTATGGCTGCTTTTTAAAAAAAAAAAAATCATTTTTTTTAAACAGCCACGGAAGTTGAAAATCAAGTTCTGGCCAAAATTCTGCCTATAAAATATTATGAGACATCAGCTTTTAAGAAACCACAATTCATATATTTTGCATATTTACATTTTAATCTTGCCTAAGCTATCTTCCTGCAGAGATCACACTGAGTAAGGAGCCAGTATAATGAACATGTTGGTAAAAACAGTCCTTGTAATCTAAGCGTGATATTGTCACACAGAGGATGCCATGCATTAATCAAGCTGTTGAATAACTATGCACTGTAATGAAATATACATGTGCCTAATCAGGCCAGTCTGTAATCAGATATAGCTGTCAAAATGGCCATAATGCTCCTGTAGTGCAGTAAGAATGAAATCTTTAAATGTAATTTTCATTTTTAAATTCTGGTTTTATGCCAGACTTTAAAGTGATATAATGTTGTACTAGACATGCAAAAGAGAAACATATTGCAGTCCAGGAAAGCTTGTAGTTTTCAGAAATGTGTACAGTGGGGTACAAGGGTCTAAATATAAAAACATTTTTAGAATTTTACAATTATTTAAAACAAATAAAGTAAATGTTCAGTATCTTGCATATATCATATTCTAGACTATGCACTATTTCTAGGTTGCTATTTAAATGTAAGCAAATGTGATCTTGACCATGTTAACTGCTTTGTACGAAAGGTCAAATGTTCCTTCTCTTCATCTCTCCCACTGAAGCACGTGTTCAGACGACACACTGATGGATTTGATCTCAAATTGAGATCAAACTTGCACAAACTTCAAACACCTCCCTGCTAGCTCGAGTGCACACGGTCATTACAGCAAAAATGCTCAGAAATTCATGCAAATATTTCAAAGATTCAACTTTTCACTCATGTTGTTGGTAATATAATTTATAATGACATTGTTATATTAAGTTACAAAAGAATGCAAAATAGAAGCATTTGTCATCAGTGCTCTCAGACATTTGGGTCCCCACCATGTATAGTACTGAAGGGTTTTCCCAGGACCCCAGACATGAACATGAAAGCTCTATGAACCTTTTCTTCCAGCCTGAATAAAAGATTTATCTGTCTACATGGCCATATAAATGCCTGTGATTTAGTGTCTTCACAGAGGAAGACCCCAGCTGCCTCAGCCATAAAATCAGTCAAGCAGGTGTGCATGGTCAACTCGGTGCTCATTACACCACACTAGACATGTATCACTGACAATGAAGACTGATCCAGTAGGCTGTGTTTATTTTAGTCTTGTGTAGGACCAAACGTCAGGGTTAAATCGAGCTCTGATGAGAAACAAGTTTAGTTTTTGGTGTATGGCTGGTGGTCTTTCCTGCTGATGTCCACCTTTGTATAGATGCATATTTAAAGATCAGAGCATGTTTGTCATAGTTTAGCCAGCTGCATGGGATGGTAAGTGATGGTAAAGTTACAGCAGAGAGATTAGATCTCTGTGAGGTGTGCAGTTGTAGGAAAATGATCAGTGACTGGGTGGTGTTACTGGAGCAGAATTACTGTGGCCATCCCAGAGTTGATTATATTTCAGTATGTCCTGTAGTGTTTTATTCCTCTCTATACTGGAGAAATTTGTCATAGCGAACAGTTTTTTTTTAAACTTTTCTTAAAGAATTAGAATTACTCCATAAGAATGTCCACAAGACAAGGTGGCTCCTGATATTACTGTTACTGGGAGAAAAAAAAGTAAAGTAGCTCGTCATGTTACCGAGAAACGGTAAAGGGTAAACTCGTCTGTCCTGAAGAATTTAGCATGTTGGAAAACTTGCAGCTTTACCTCCGACTGTTACTGTGCTGACACTGGAGACTCCTTCCAGAAGTGTTCCATAAATAAAAATGTCTCCTGACAGAAAACTGTCCTTACACACATTTTTAAAATCCGTTCATGTCCTCTTCTGACTTGCTGTTTATAGGAAATTAGTCAACACCTTCTGACCAATCAGAATTGAAAATTCAACAACTCTTGTTGTATAATGGAGTCCAATAAATATATTGCACATTGTGATTGCTTGAGAGCTGAGTTCTGTTGAAGAAAAGTTCTGTTTTCGAATCTCTCGTAGGTGCAGCTGAAGAAAAACAAAGCGTTCAGACGATTTAAGAAGCTTCAGGAGGACAGACCCGAGTTCCAAAAACTGAAACTTGAAGACCTGCTTCCTCTTCCCCTGGAGCGCATTCAGCAGTAAGTGATGCTACGCACACGCACACACGCACAGACAGACCGAGTATTAGTTAGACTTTAGGGCTTCCCAATAGTACACACAAACACGCTCATGTATTACTAGACACACATTTGTGAAGTCACAAGTTTACATATGCCTTATTTGTAGAATAAAAGATAAAATGAGGGATCATTAAAAAGTCCTTTTTTTATTTATTTTTTTCCTTTCTTTCTAAGTACTGCCCCCAAAAAGCTGTTTCACATAACCGTTGTGAAATAACAATTTACATCAATCATCCTGTTCAAAAGTTTACACCCCCTTGCGCCTTTTGTAATAGTCGTGTACGAGTCCCTTAGTCGTCCTCAGTATGAAAAGATGAATCTCAACATCATATAGCCGTGAAATATGCTGGAAAAGCAAAGAATGTGCAGGATCTGGAGGATTTTTCTGAAGAACAGTGGACAGTTTAACTTCTCATGGCAAACAAGGGACTCAAATTCAACTCTCACAAAACATAAACACAGTTGTTGATCATCCAGGTAACGACACACAGTATAAAGAATCAAGCGTGTGTTAACGTTCTAACGGGATAATTTGCATAAATTCGTTTATTATTGTGTCTTGTGGACTATATGTAAACGTCTCGCATACATAAACATGTCCCTTCTTGTGAGAAATGCTTTAGTTCTGTGGAACATATTTATTTTCCCAAGCTCTTGAAGTATTGACTAAGATTGGCTCAAAGTTTCGACTCATCAGATGTCAGAGTAACTCAGGCATTGAATTCCATATTACGTGCAAATGAAATGAATTGTTCGCCAGCACAGTGCATTTTAAACCATCTGCTTTTGCGGAGAGTTTACGGCCGTTCGACAGCTCCTACAAGATGGCAACATGGAAATGTAGTCATTTTCTGAAGTAAACGTAATGCGTTTTGGTTATGCATCAGTGTCTTCTGACACTGGCCAGTCTGCTTCCTTTGATGTGACAAAAGTCTTCTCGTTGGCTGTCAAATCACTCAACGCTCTCTTTCCTACATCTGACTGCGTCCGTACGGGAGAGGGGGAAAGAAAAAAAACAAACCTTTTTTTTGGGGGGGGAATTTGTTGGGACTCACTTGTAGCCGTGCAGAAAAGCTGTCACCACCAGGTTACGCTTTCCAGGCTTGAGTTGTCCCTTTTTCTGTTCGGTTGCTTTGGCGGAGTCGCCGCCAACACGCGCCACATACAGAGGAAAGGCTTTTGATGACAGACATAATTATTGTTTGATGTCATGCTCACACCAGCCTCTAGACTGTCCAAGAACTGTCAAAATCGCCTTTGTTAAGCAGCCGAATTTGTTGGATGTAATTTCATGCGGTCGTGGTCTCAGCTGTTAATTAGTGTAACAGGGTGCGAAATGGGCTGAAACATGCTTAAGAGCCAGTGAAAATGATGTGACATTGCTTTATCAAGCTGCTCAAGTCGATCTTAATTAGGCTTTCATGTCAATCCGACTTTGTAAATATAGTTTCGCAACGTGAAAGAAGCAGACACTATGTCAGCGTTGCAATGGAGATAATTATACCTTTTTAAATTTCTTCCACTTGCATAACAGCGTCTCTTTTCTGCCTTATATAATGCTATATGAGCACTTTTTTTCTATTCTGACACCTCCATCTGCTGTCGTGAAGTGCGCCTATATACTGTAGAAAAATAGAAATTCTGTTCTCAATGCTTAGAATTTTCAGTGGATATTATTTGGTTTTGCATTAAACGAAGGCAAAATCAAGCTATATTTTCTTGGATGCAGTATAGTGAACTTAATCCCTTGCTTGTAAGATATCCTCTAATTTCCCATCGAACTATGGCATGCTAGTTTAAAAGTGCTACTTGATATTGGTCCCCGAATGCTGTTTTTGATGACACGCACACAATTCAGGAAATGGACCCTTAGTGGTTTTCACTAGCTACTCAAGACAAGCGAAATGAGAATCTCTCTCTCTCTCTCTCTCTCTCTCTCTCTCTCTGTTTCCATTCACATCCTGATCTGTATTTTTCTATCCTCTCTCCATCTGCTCCCTCGTGACCATGGCCCATAAAACAGACAAGACAGTCTTTGGCAAGTGATTGAAATGAAAAGGCTCATAAAGATACTGAATTAGAGAATGAATGTAGGCCAGTGACCTGTGAAATTGTTAACTCTTCCCCCTTCTTATTCTGTAGCGTTGAGGAGGCTGTACCATCTCAGCTGCATCACTTTTACATGAACAGAAAAAAATCGCAGGTGACACCATTTCCTAATGGAGTTGAACACCATTATGTCGCAGCTTAGATATAGACTCCTGTTAAGTTCAATCCAGTCTGTGTGAAATATAATGCTTGCAGGTCACAAAGGTTTTTACTGAGTTTTCCAATTAAAGTTGAAAGAAGGAGTGATTGAATTCCTTCTTTAAAGGGTGAATGAATTTGTTTGCTTCACTTTTTAACCCTTAATTACATTGTACATTAAGAAAACTGGCATCTCAGTAGAAAAACTCTAGACACTGAACACTTAAAAGAAAAACATTCCTTGAATTCAAATATGTACATAGGTTCCATGTGAATGAACTGCATTGCATTTAAAACAGTTTGTTTTTGTTCAGCTGTCATGATTTGATCATGGAATAAAAAAGAGCTCTGCACTCTCGCCTGAGCTCAGGGTTGTACCCAGGATTCTGGAGCTGTGAGGTGGTGACGTTGCCCACTGCGCTATTGTGCCATGCATATGCTATTGTCCCATGCTATATAATTCATACTACAGTGCTTTTTTTTTTTTTTGTGTACATCTCCTACTAAATTGTTTCAGAAATGTCAGATAAAAGAAAGGCAACCTGAGTAAACACAAATACATTTTTTAAATGGTAATGTAATTTTTAAGCAAAAGGTTATCCAGTACCAACTGGGCCTGTGTGAAAATGTATTCGGCCCCGGAGTTACTATTTTCCCAAATCTATGAAACTGCCGTCATAATGGGGCTCAGCAGGACTAGACACAACCAGGCCTGATTACTGCAAACCCTGTTCAATCAAATCAACACTCAAATAGAACTTTTTCAAGAGCATGAAGATAAAAGGTCTTACGCAGTAACACACTATGTTAAAACTTAAAGAAATTCCAGAAATGATGAGGAAGAAGGTGATTTGAAATACCTCAGTCTGGGAAGGGTTACAAAGCTATTTTAAAGGCTCTGGGACTTCAAAGAAGCGCAGTGAGAGCCATTATCTCCAAATTGAACAATTCGGCACAGTAGTGAACCTTCCAAGAAGTGGCTGACCTTCCAAAATTCCTCAAAGAGCACAACAATTACTCATCCAGGAAGTCACAAAAGATCCAAGAACATCATCAAAGGACCTACGGGCCTCTCTGCATCAATAAAGGTCACTGTTCATGACTCCACTATCACAAAGACACTGGGCACAAATGGCATCCATGGAAGAGTGGTGAGGTGAAAACCTCTTCTAACCCAGAAGAACATTAAGGCTCGTCTGAATTTTCCCAAAACACACCTTGATGATTCTCAAACCATTTGGGAGAATAATCCTCAAACCTTTTGGGACTGAGGAGCCAAAAGTGATGAACACAGAATTCCACAGAAAGAACATCATATCTACAGTCAAGGTGGTGTGATGGTGTGCTTTGCTCCTTCAGGGTCTGGGCAACTTGCAATAATTGAGGGGGAATGTGAATTCTGCTTTCAATCAGAAAATCCTGAAGGAGAATGTCTGGTCTTTTAATCTGTAAATTGAAACTCAAACGTTACTGGACAACCGGGTTCTACCGTGAAATTTTTTTTTTTAGGAGTGCTCTTAATTACAAAGATTTAGGAGCACAGTCAAACATTTAAGAGCATGGTTGAAGTTTGTTTATTTATTTATTTATTTTTAAGAGATGGTAACATTATGTGCCACAATATAACGCACAAGTAGGCATGAAAAAACTTGAGCTTGTCAATTATGACAGAATTTATGAACTGTGAGCATGACATTAATTTGCCTTCTGATAAATTAAATATTTTCAGTTAATTTTACAGATTGTATGCAAAAAACCAACCATTAACCCGTTGCACCTTGCAAACAAATACAAAAAACCTCAATGTTCAGTCTTTTGAAGTCTTCTCTTAAATATATTTAAAGCTACAGTATTAGCCATTTTCCAAATACTCCAAAGCCTGTTCTCGAACCGCTCTGCGTTTATTGTGTGTATATATCTGAATAATCTCATAGGATGTGATTGGGTGAGTTCATTTTCCCACCAGATGCAAAGCGCTTTAGTTTAAAGTGTTCATTAGGGATGCACTGATCAGGATTTTTCCAGCCGATACCGATTTCTTGTCATCTTGATTGACCAACGATCCAAAGACTTTTTTTTTAATTTTATTTTATTTTATTTTTTTTTGGTTTATGTAAGCTTTAATCAGGAGGTCTGTCATAAACAGTTTAATGTCAGCTCCCTGCTCATGGTCACTGTTAATTGAATTAAAATAATAGCAATGAGAAATACCGTATTTTCCGCACTATAAGGCGCACCGTGTTATAAGGCGCATACGGTTGTTACGCCAACCAAAGTCGCACAACATTTGTACAGATTTTGGAACTCAGTCCACATATAAGGCGCACCGGATTATTAGGCGCACAGCCGATTTTTGAGAAAAATTAAGGCTTTTAGGTGCACCGTATAGTGCGGAAAATACGGTACTGTTGGTTAGTTGATAAATAAACAAGCAAAAACCAATAGAGTCCTAATTAAAGTTAGAATACCACATGATCCATATTATAAAAAAGAAGGCTAATATCCTTTTAAGGAAATAGCGAACTAAACTTACAGTGGTGTGAAAAAGTGTTTGCCCCCTTCCTCATTTCCTGTTCCTTTGCATGTTTGTCACACTTAAGTGTTTCGGAACATCAAACCAATTTAAACAATAGTCAAGGACAACAC
>JAFFST010054250.1:272801-300005 GCA_022414735.1 Noturus placidus
TTTTTTTTTTTTCCCCCCCCCCCCCCCAATCTACATACAAAAAAGTTTAAGGATCTGCTTAAGCAGTGGTGCTACACTGATCTGTCTCATTAAAGAGCTTTATATTTCATGCATTTAATCTCACCACCACTATTGATCCCGTAAATATAACATTACCTTCATCTTATTGACTTTCATACGTTCACCTCGGCTTGCCAACGCTTCTGAAAACTGCATCGTGAGAGGGAAGGTTCTTGGAAGCAATTGGAAAAAAATTTCTTTGAAGCAATGAAACAATCAAATGAGTTTATTTCTAGATTAAAAGAGGTATTATTTAAGTTATTAGGCTTTAAGAGATAAAATACTTTTATTGATCCCTGAGGGAACAATTGTGTGAAATTGTTGTTAATTGGCATTAGACGCTTAATATTTAGGTAATTTGGTTATTATTATTATTATTATTATTATTATTATTATTAATTTTAATAATAATATTATTATTTAGCACTGCATTTCTTTCTTTCCTTCTTTGTTTTTTCTTTTCCCTCCCTCCCTCCTTGAGGTTTTAAACCAGTGTGTATTGGATACATTGAAAGTAGAATATAAGTAAGAATTCCTGAGGGTTTTTGTTCGCTCGGTGTTTAGTGTATTTGTGTGTACAGAGATGTTAATCATTTCAAATTAATCTGTTGTTTTGTTTAATGATACATTTTCTTGCCCACTCACACCAAGCTGTCTGAGCCTTTCTGAGCATGTCTGAGCGTCCCAAAGTATGTAAAACTCTTTATTTTCACTTGGACAATGCTCACTTTGTTTTCTTTCCTTTTTGCCGTTTAATTGCCAGGTTTTGGCAAGTGTAGTCGCGAGGCTCGCGCAGTCTTTTGCCACCTCAAAGTGCCTTGCTCTTACTTAGCAAGCTATTTAAACGGCGTAATTATGCAGATGCCTGTGCAGTGCTCAATAACCCGTGTAGGAGCCTGACAGTTTCTGTTGTCTCTTAATTAGAAATTTAAATCCTTAATGCATGTATTTAAAGGGAAATAATTAGACAGATATTTCCTCTTTTTTTTTTCCCCATCTGCACTGACATGCAACTGTGGAATGACCCATGTCTGTTGAGGGTGGGGTGATGAGGGGGGATCTAAAAACATGAAGCTTATTTCATCTACATACTACAAAGGCATTAGTGTGGCAGGGCGTGTGCGGTGATAACTAGGCCAGCCGTGCTTTCTAACACGCCATGCCTCTTCATTAGAATACCTGAACTGTTATAAATATTGCTCAGATTATGTTATTGTCTCATTATCTTCTCTTTGCTTTGGTGTTAATGAATGGGACAGAGTGGCTAAATGAGCAAGTTTCTCCGACATTATTTGGAATGTGCTTTAATAATGCTCATTAGGCCATTCCCTTTTCTTTTTTTTTTTTTTTAAAAAGCTGTTTCTTTTAATTAGATTTCTGCTGCCCCCCACACACACACACGTGCACACACACTCCCTTCAGCCCTAATAAGGGTGTTCGTGGCTGATAATGCCTGTAATGTGTTTGTTACTACAACATCAGACACGAAGAAAAAGAGGCGAGATTATTTCTCTTTATAAGTGCCTCTTAATAGACAGAGGCTTTGCTTGATTTTGTTTCCTTTGATTGTTAATGAGTTATACAGTATTTCGGAGGCTTGTGTTTTTTTTTTTTAAGGGTCATTTAAACTAGTGCTTCTGAAAGTGTGGTCCAGGGAGGGTTGCCAGGTCTCTGCAAAGTTTCCAGGACAAATACTATTTAAAATAAAAAAAATTGCAGCACATCAAGAAACTAGCCCATATTTGGGAGATATATTTGTCGTCTTTTTCTCAGTCTTTGCATGAGAAAGAATCTCTGCTTTGCCTTATCTGTAATACACCGTCTTACTATCACCTGGTACGGACATTATCCACTTCATAGTAACCATTTTCTTTCACTTTCTTTTTTATATACACTATATTGCCAAAGGTTTGTGGACACCTGAATATCACGTCCATATGTGGTTCTTCCCCAAACTGTTTGAAGTTGGAAGCACGCAATTGTATAGAATGTCTTTTGTAAGCTGTAGCATTACAATTTTTCCTTCACTGGAACTAAGAGGCCCAAACGTGTTCCAGCGTGACAATGCCCCTGTGTGCTCGATGAAGACATGGTTTGCCAAGGTTGGAGTGGAAGAACTTGAGTGTTCTGGTCAGAGCCCTGACCTCAACCCGACTGTACACCTTTAGCATGAATTAAAACACTGATTATACCCCACACCTCCTCACCCAACATCAGTGTCTGACCTCACAAATGTTCTTGTGGCTGAATGTCAAATTCCCACAGCAACGCTCCAAAATCTAGTGGAAATCCTTCCCTGAAATGTGGGAGGTTATTATAACAGCAAAGCGGGGAGTAAATTTGTTCAAAAAGCATGTACGGGGTGATGGTCAGGTGTCAACTACCTTTTGGCTATATAGTGTATATTACAACAGATGTGGTTCTGTACATTTGTAGATACACTGTCTGCACTTACACGTTCCCTTGGTTTGAAATAACTTGTGTTTGTGGAAATTAATTCCTTTTGATTCTGATGATTTTCCACAAGCTATTTCTAAACTAGCTCAAAAAGTGACCTGCGGGATTGTTTTTCTACCCAAACCAAGTTCCAAAACTGGCATTAAAAACGCACACAAATCTGGAAACCCTGCTATTGCTGCAATAAGTAGTCTACATGTTTAAATAATTAGTACTATACTATATTTTAATAACTAAATCTGTACTGGAGTTGGTTTGTGGAATTTATTTAACAATTAAAGACGTCTCTGGCAGCAAAATGTTTGAGAATCATGGTTGTAGACATTTTTATCCCTATAGAAAACTTTGTTTGGTCACCTTCATAGAGAATCAGGAGAGGTAAGAAAAGAAAATGATGACGATGATAGCCATTTTCATTGAACTCTTGCATACCAGACCGCATTAGTCTCTCCATCCCATGTGTGCTGCCATGATTGTCCCTTTAAAAGCCACTTTGGCACCCGTTTGTCTGTCCCAGCCATCGGTAGACTGCAAATGGAAGAAGACTGCTCCTGTCTCGATCTGATGGAGGGCGAGAAAGAGAAGAAAAAGAGGCAGAGAGAAGCACTCAGAGCAGAAATCAATGTCAGTTGTCAATGTACTTCAAGGTCAGAGCACCCCCCCCCCCCCAAACGGATAGATTAAGTGAGTGATCGCTTAGCAAAACTACTTTTCCCCATCTTCACTTCACGAGTGACCTCTTGTCCTCTCTCCAGTTTAGCACAGCTCGCTGTCGCTCTGCGTCATATTGCAGAGAGATCCCATATTGACTTTGCAGCAATAAGACAAAAGCGCAGTGTACTTGGGCCATAAATTCCTATCAGTCTTATAGGCTGGGGAAATCAATATGGCAAAATATCATGTGAGGACATGGTTTGTGTCACAATATATAGTTTTTTCTAACAAATTGCCAGCATAACAGTAATGTGAAAAAGTGAGGAAATTATTATATAATTTATAAAATTTACAGGCATGTGGGGGGGCATAAGTACATCCCATGGAAATTGGTAAGGGTTTTTTTTGTTTGGTTGTTTGTTTTTTGACATATTTGGACAAGCAAACGTTTCATCATCTTTGAAACAGTGCCTATTAATAAAGGTGATGCACTATTAAATAACGGAAAACTGACATTTTGTAGTAATTTTCACAATTTAAATGAACAAATAACAGATCTGTCACAGTTGTCACACTTTCAAACCCATAAAATTAGTCAGGTGTTCAAGATTCGGTGCCAGTCATTAGAACCTGCTTAGGGGAGTGGTGGTGGAACCTGTCTTATTTATACCACTCTCATATCTGGTGTTCCCTTTGTTATTGAGGTCTTTGGTGTCGTCATGCTAAGATCTAAAGAGTTCTGTAAGACCTTCAGAAAAAAGGTTGTAGATGCCGAGTCTGGCAAGGGATTTAAAAAGATCTCCAAATTATTTGAAATAAATCCTTCCAATGTAAGGAACTGTAAAACTACTGGCAATTTGTCCAGGACTGGCCGTCCCAGCAAATTCAGCCCAAGAGCAGACCGTCTAATCTAAAAAAAAGTCTCCAAGAACCCCAAAATTACATCATTGGATCTGCTAGTAAGTCTGGCAACTGTTGGTGTCAAAGTGCACGCTTCTACAAACACAGAGCTTGTACAAATTTGACCTGCATGGGAGGCGTGCCAGGAAAAATTCTTTTGCTATGAGCATTTCGGCACAGACCAGGCCTTTTGGAATAATGTGCTCTGTACAGACAAATCGAACATGGAGTTGTTTGGCCACAGTAACAGGAGCCATGTTTGGCGCAGACCAAAGACAGCTTTTCATGATAGGCACCTTATACTAACTATGAAGCATGGTGGTGGAAATGTTATGGTTTGGGGTTGCTTTGCTGCCTCAGGGACTGGACCGCTTACATTCATTGATTCAACTATGAATTCTGCATCACATGAGTGCTTGAAGATAATGTGAGGCAACCAAATATTAAGTGTTCTTTACTTCTTTACTGCATCTTGGTGCAAATTGGAACATCTACTCAGCTGCACCCACTAAGAGTTTATAACCGTTATTTTAAAACAAATGTTATCCAGAAAATAGATACCCCTGCTATCTCAGAAAAGTGTTTTGTGGTATGTTACCACAATGTTGGTTTCATATCATGATATTGTCTAGCTCTTTCAGTTTCTAGTTACAATTCAGTGCTTTACAGTGTGTTCTGTTCAAGCCAGAACCCTGAAACCTGGATTCCTCACGCTCCACTCTCCACAGTTTGTTTCTTTTTGTCAGTTTTTGGTGACTGTTCAAATCACCATAAGAGCCAGAATATGTAGTAATGTAGATGTGGAGATTTCTCCGTAAGTAGTCGCTCTGGTTCATCTGAGTTGTGAGATGTTTTGCTGCTTCTCAACAGATGCCGCTTGCATCTGTTTTTTTCTTTGTTTCTTTCCTTTTTTTTTTTAATAAGAACCTGTTTTTCAGATTCCAAGCAAGATGCTTGATAATTCAGACGAGGTGCAGAGAATTCCCTGATAATACTGTCCGGGATGTATAGAGTACATAATCAGGAATTAATGCCTCTGTAAACAAGTGTGCACATTCTGGGATTTTTCTCCACTTTTTTTCCCCTCTTCTTTGTACTGTTATGAATAAATACCCATCATTCCTGCATTACTTGAACAGGAAATTCTATGCACAGTATATTGGCTCAACCCCTTGTTAGAGAGCAGAAGAGTGCAAATTTGAAGGGCTTATTGCAGTAGTTCTCTCACTAAGACCTTGAAGTGTCAACCTCCCAAAACTGCTCTTAAGAAGTGAAGTTTAAAAGATGCTACATGCAGGTTGACTGCTGGCATGGCGTCACAGCGGCTGCCGCTATTTGTTTGTTATTCCAACATGGCCATGGGGCAGAAGGTTATTGCGACGTTTTTCCTCTCGCATCACTTTCCTTCAATTAAAAACAGCTCTGTGCTGCTATAGCTCTCTAGTATTAAATCATTCCTTTTCAGCTAGAAAAGGAATAGAAATGTGTCGGTTTGGCACCTGTTTATGGTCAATTGGGGCACTTTTGTCATTATCAGGTCCTTTAACAATGCTCTAAGCTTGGATAAAAGCAAGTGCTTTTACAGTGAATAAACATTGTGTATGCTGTCTATTGCACCTCGGGGCATTAAAATAAGTGTTAATGTCTTTATGGTGCAATTGCTGAGTGTGTGTGCGTGTGTGTGTGACATTTATTATGTGTGTGTGTGTGTACACACATGCATATAATATGCATGCACATGCTGTATCCTTCAATATAAACTGATGTGTGAAGAGCATTTAAGGTAAGAGCATGCTTTGTGTTTATTCCACTCTGTGCACAGGTCCAACAAGGTTGAGCATAACTGGGTTGAAATAAAGGCAAACTTATATACATACAACATAATGGATAAAATCATGCAGATACAGGTCAAGATGTAAAGTGAATGTTCACATCAAACATCAGAATGGGGAAAAAATGTGATCTCGGTGACTGTATTCGTGCCGTGGTTGTTTGTGCCAAATGGATTTTCACACATAATAGTCTCTAGAGTTTACACAGAATGATGTATAATAAATAAATAAATAAATAAATAAGCATCCAGTGGGCAGCAGTGATGTCAGAGGCAACTTTTAATAGCCAGTCATTACAACCTTGGTGAACAGAAAAGTATCTCAGTGTGCACAACATGTCAAAATTTTGAGGTGGTTGGGCTACAACAGCAGACAACCAAGCAACTTTTTTTTTTCAGGTTGAACTGTCCATTCGGTGTGTCTGTGCCTAGATTCCTGAGCTGAAGATTCCTGTTTTTGGCTGACAGAACTGGAGCCCAGTGTGGCCGCCTGCTGTTGAAGCCCATCCACCTCAATTATGACATGTTGTGCCTTCTGAGATGCTTTTCTGTTAACCACGGTTGTACATGGTGGTTATTTGAGTTCCTCTTCCTGTCAGCTTGAATGAGTCTGGCCATTCTCCCCTGGCCTCTCTGTTGCTTACTGGACGTTTTTCACACCTGTATGTGTTCGAGACGCTTATGTGCGAAAATCCCAGAAGATCAGCAATTTCTGAAATTTCAAAGTCTCAGATCACATTTTTCTCTATTCCGTTGTTTGATGTGAATATTAACTGAAGCTCTTGAACTTGCATTGAGCTGCAGCCGCATGATTGGCTGATGAGCGAGTGTATATCTTCAAAGAGAAGTGCTCTGGAAGTGAGACTGCGTTTAAGAGGATATCATTTAAGTACTGCTCTGATCAAATCGCTGCCTTGTGTACAGGCGGTTGTGATTTGTGTGTGTGTGTGTGTGTGTGCATGTAATATTTTTTGTATAAACTTATTATTGCTATATTCACTTAAGTATTTACTGTGAAATGTTTTCCTCACAAAGCATGTTTAGAAGAATAAACGCTGAGTACCGGATTCACTTCAAAGTCTCTTGAAAGATCTTCAGTAAGTGGCAAAGCTAACGAAGGATCGAACCGTCCGTAACGTTTGAGTGCCGTCTGAATTGCGAGAGGTCTTTGATGTCAGCAGGCTCTGGACTCTATTTAAGTGAGCTGTAATCTCCGGCATTAAGGCTCACTCTGTCTTTATCTCAGCCTCTGAAACTGCGAAATGAATTACCCCTAAATTTCTCTCCCTCTCTCAATTCACTCTCACCTTGTGATAGGGGTCATTTCCTTAATAGGGCCCTTCATTTGCTTGGCCATTAATAACCTTTATCTTTGGACAGGCTGGCGATAGCACAATAATCAATATTTAATTTCTCCTTAATGTGTGGAGCTTAACCCTGTCAAATTCATTCACTTGTTTATGAGTAGAGTATGACAGGAAATATATTCACTTCCTATTGCGTTTTCTCTTTTCCTGTCCCATCATTTCTCATGATGAGCAGACTTGGATGCTGTTTGGACTCAATGGGGATGAGTAAAATTGAATCCCCCTTTATTCTTCACCAAAAGCACTTGTTTAAGTGACCCAGTATTTTCTTGGTGGGAATAATCTCATGTTGAGATGGCGCACGCCTAACCTTTTCACCCATGCATTTCTTTTATTTCTTCTTTTCCTTGTTTAAAGATGTATTTTTATTCATCTTCCAAAAAGCCTGTTGTTTCACCCTGCTTATTTGTGGGTTTTCTCCATAGGTACAATCATTTCTTGAGGGACTTGACTGAGAACACCAGTCCAGACAACTCAGAGTTCCAGCAGCTTTCAAGTAAGAGTTTTTCGACTTTTCCATCTCTCAGCTCAACGAACACACACTCATCCTTGTGACACAAAAAAATGTTCATGGGTTCATCCAGCCTGGATTATTATCATCTCTTTATTGTCAAGATCTGTATAAAAATCGCCGAATCAGAGTCACCCAAAGCCACGCTTATTATGCTTTTGCCTTCCATTCTAGTTTGTCACTTTCCTAGGAACCTCTTAAGATCATTCAGCGCTCTTGTGTTTTCGCTTTGCTTGTGCTCTGCTAAGCAATGATACCTTGGGCCCTTTGGAGGAAAAAAAAGAAAGGTGCAGAAAGTGCTGCATATGGTGGCAAAACAAATCCGCCTGTGAAGTTTGGAGCTGGCAGCGGAAAAGAGCCTCTCTTGTCTTTGTTAGGGTGACAAACAGAGTAACTTTGGGCTCTCCTTTCATCGTTCATTTGTTATTATTGTCACAACCGCCGCCTCTGTAGCACTTGCAGAGGATGAAAGTACGGCGAAGCTTAACATGAGTCTAAATTCCCCGTGTGGATTTTGACAAAATTAATTGGGACCAGATCAGAGGATATCAACCGTGTAAAATATAAATAAATAAAATCTCCACAGTCAACAGAAGCTCCGATAATGACTAATTTCTATCGTCAAATAAACAGCAAATCAGACTTAAGCGGCAGTGTACACACAGAATTATTTATGTGCATCAATTAAAATCTCATTGGTTCCATGCTGCTTTTGCTTACAAATTAAAACAGTGCCTGATTCTAAGATGAAGGTACGTATCCAAATTTGCCCCTCATGCCGCCTCTTCCTCTTCTCATTATAGGCACTTTTTTTTTTCCTGCTTGCCTGCTTTTTATTAGAGGGGTGGCAGGGGTTTGCACACCCAGACTAAGCACATTGTAAAGGGAATTATTTAAAAACAACCCCCGACAAATCACGTTGCATCTGATTAAGCAAACCAGCACTGAGCATTCCAGCAGGCTTTGTTGTTTTCCAGTTCCCCCTTGTTGTAGTGAAGTGTTTTCTCTCTTTCCTCCCCCCTTGACGTTTCATGTGGAATGGCACAGCTTTAATTGTGGTAATTGCTGCACTTCACACTCCTCGTCAATCATAAATTAAAGCACCTTTTTCGGCACGTACTCTTGCATGCCTGTCAGCCGGCCAGCATGACAGCCACCCACTGACCAATCCAGCGCTGTCAAAGGTTAATTAAAAAAAGTTAACACTCAAGAGTTTCCATTTAAACACACTCGATGGATAATGTGGGGAAAAAAAACCCAGAGATGACTAGTAATTGTCTGTGGAATGTATAATGAGAGGGTTTGGATTATTAATGCAGGAGGCAAGGCTCTGTAGAAACACAGTTTTCGTTTATGCAAGGGTCGAACAGATCTGATGGCCGCAAGCACGCACTAGCTGCGTCCCACAAATTACACCCCTAGATTTTTATTGTTCTTCACAATGAACTACCATAAAACATAAACTCTTTCACATTATACCACAGTGCTGTTGAATTCTCGATTGGTTAGAAGGTGTTGATTAATTTTCTGTATCAGCAGCAACTAAATGGAAGTATGAATGAAGATGAGGATCGTTATGAACACCTAAAGATCACCATTGTTAAGAACAGTTTACATTCAAGTCTCCATCATTGAACAGTTAATAACTTCAGTTTGATACCATGGACGTAAAGTTCAAACGGCTAACAGTGCTCGTATTTCAGGTCCGGTTAACACAGTTAGCACTTATTGACTCTGCAGTGTACGGTTATAGAAGAGAAATGATTTATAATCACACTATAAAGTGTTGCCTAGAAGAGGATTGCATCCGTTTTGAGTATTCCTCTCGAGGTTTCTTCCTCTTGCTGTGTCGGAGATTTTGCTCATTAGGGATTATTTTTAAAAAAAAAATATATATATATATATATATATATATATATATATATATATATTAAATTTACTATCCATATTCCTTTAACCCTGCTTTGTCACAATGTCATTTGTTAAAAGAGCTATATAATAAAGTTGAAATGAATAAATGGACACTGTGCAGTTTATTAATGAGTTAAAAATGTGATCATTGGCAAATAGCTGGGGAGCATGCTGGCTTAGTGGTTAGCTCGTTTTCCTCGTACCTCAGGGGCTGGGGGCCCTCCTCTGCCCTGTGTGTGATGAGTTTTGCCCGTTCTCCCCGTCCTTCAGGGGTTTCCTCCGTGTACTCCGGTTTCTTCCCCCAGTCTAAAGACATGCGTTATAAGCTGATTGGCATCTCTAAATTGCCGTGTGTGTGTGTGCGCGCGCCCTGCAATGAGTTAGCACCTCCTCCGGAGTGTCCCCCTGCCTTGTGCCCCAGGGAATGGCTCCAGGCTCTCCGTGACCCCTGTGTAGGATAAGCAGTATAGAATATAGATGTATTGCAAATTGCTGTGGTATGAGCAGAATAAAACGCTTCAGTGCATAAAAAATAATCACTACTTCATGGGGATGGGCGATATAGAATATATAACAGACAACTTGTGATTTATAAAAACACATACATGACATGAATATTTAATGCAAATTAAAGTTTACTACGTGCTCTTTTTTTTTCTCCCCTGACATTTTCTTCAAACTTTTTAAAAAAGTTCTGGAACGTGTGTACTGTAGACCTGAAGGTACATTCCTACAGTATCATCTTTTTAAAAACATAGCTGAGGTAAGCTGATTTCTTTTTTTTTTCAGCCAGAAACAGTTCCTTAAGGGTTCTTTTGGATGAAGTGATCTGGTGTCTTAAAGAGGTTCTAACTGGAAACTTTTCTATAAGGGAGGAAAAAACCCTCGGTTGTAGATTTCTACATTGAAGCATTAAGAAACGAATCAAGAATCCTTTAGGGTGTGAAATGGAGCTTTTTCTCCTAATAATGTATGTTACAGCTTGGAATTTGAGACACAGGTCTGTCTTTGGTTTCTGCTGTAATTTATATAATTGTTCTGAGGATAAGTGTCCCAATTAGACTGATACTGTACTGACTCTATTGCAAGACCAAAGAATGAATGTAAAATTAGTAGCCATCTGCTGCATGTTGTTTTCAACTGCGCTAATGTCTGTGCAGACGAATATACTCGGCGCACAATAATTGGCTGAACCGTTTATCCACAGCTTCTGTGATGCATAACTGAAAATGTATTATTTGAAGCACAGTGAGCTTCGCCTCTGCGTGTCGTTCAGTTACACAACAGTTTGGTAATTCTGTTTAAACAATGTTAGCTCAATTTGATGTAAAGGAGATCTTCTGCAATGATTCGGATACTTGTGAAAAGGGCATAAGTGCAAACTTCTGGAATTCATTGGGGCGATAATAACAAGCAACACGTTTGTGACTTCATACAATTTCATGAACTGCTCCTGTGAAATCATTTCCCTCTATAACGAGTTCTTAATAATCCTTGTACTTTTACCAGCAGAATAACAGAATGTAAGCAGGACTAGGCTGGCGTAGTATGGCTAATTAAAGGAGCCAAAAGCATATAGACACACTGCACAGCGGCACATCCAACTCAATCAGTGCAGTCTGAGTGTGTTAATTCACTCGCTCTGGTTCATCCGTTTCCAGGGGGTTGATGTCAAAAATCAAACACAACCTGCACGTTTTTGTTTATATGTACTGTCCGTACAGTGCATGTAGATGTGTTTGCATATGAAATTGTATGGGCTTGTCCACTGTCAAATCGTATCTAGGGGAAATAAACAATAACTGGCATAAACACATAACTCTGTGGTGAAGTACAGTCTGAAACAGTAAATATACAGCGGCTACATTCATCAGTAGGAGTCGGTATGCGCAAATGGTCTAGTACAAAAAAATTGAGTACGCCATTGATTTCCATTGATTTATTATTTTTTTTAAATGACATTAATATGGATCTTTCTTATTCAGTGAAATGATTGATTCATGCAAGTGCATTAAGGAAACTAGAAACACTAGTTTTTCATATTTTGATTTATTTAAAAAAAATCATTGTTTACACAACAAAAGCATGGCAGATCTGACTTATTTCTTATCAGATAAGTTAGACCGTGTGTCGACATCGCATATTACAAATGATCAAATCTGATTTGTTCAGACAGTCACATATCCACTTTGCTTATTCTATTAAAGCTCTTATAATATATACGTCGAGTTGATGAAAACGAATGTGGGGCTAATGAGGTAGCTACCAGCATGGTGATTTTGTCATAGATTACTTTCTTCTTTAGGAAATGTGTAGACTGAGTTCTCAATGTATTTGTCCAAGACAACAGCAACAAAAATTGAGGGTGGTGCGGCATACTTGCTGAGGTCATTGTAGGATTGTAGGAGTTCCAGCTCATCCCTAATGTGTGTGTATATGTGTGTGTGTATATATGTATATGTGTGTGTGTATATGTGTATGTATATATTTATTTATTTTATTTTTTTAAATATACATAATTACACTTGTACACTACGAGTCAGAAGTTTGGATTCTGAAATGTTTCTCATGGTCTTAAAAAAGGTCTTAAAATTGTTGTGGACAATACAATTGTGCCAATATATTCATTTCTTTCATTAGAAAATATTTTATTTTATATATTTTATTTACAAAGATTGTAATTTTTTTTTTTGATGGTTGACTTGTAGTAAGAGTAAGAGCCAGTAAGAGTTTGATGACTTTATTGCTATTCTAAAATGTGGGAAAATATCAAATGAGTATGTCTAAACTTGACCGATATTGTGTGTGTGTGTGTGTCTTACAGCTCCTGGAAATCAAAATCCACTATATCACAATATTAGAATACAGAATGAATGTGTGTAGTACTGTACATGTATACTGTCTGTGTTTCTTCCTTGACCTGCCTTCATGCTGGCTTTCACCCATGCTGTTGGTTTTTTTTTTTGTTTTGTTTTTTTTTTTTTCTTCTTCATTTTTTCTTCATGACAGATGATTTTTTTTTTCTCCTTTGTGCACTTCAGATTGCAGAAAATCTTTCCTGTTCAAATAACTTGCCAGGTAATCAGAATTTAGCTGCTTGTTTAAACAGCCATTTGGACAGTGCATTCACAGGTTTCTTTCTATCCTTTAGGCAACTGTATATAATAATAATAATAATAATAATAATAATAAATAATAATCATATTTTTAATGATGCTTTTATATAGCACCTTTCTCATGCACAAGATCACTTCACAAGTTAGGAAAGTCCTTCAAAAGCAGACTCCTGCTAAACCACTCCCCCATCGGCCACAGAGGTTTAAGTACAAACCATCAGAATTATGTTTTTTTAAATCTACAAACAAGGGAAACATTCATTGTTTGTATGTGCTATTTAGTTGGCACAGTTTTGGTCCATTTGTCCTCTTAGAGAAATCACTGTAAATGAAACTGTTCTGCCAGAAACGTTTCTGTCCGAATGGGAGTGGTCTCTTTCAGAAAGACTCCGCCCCATCCACAGGACACAAGGGCTCACTGAGTGTGAAATGGCTTGTAGAAACCGAACGTTCTATTAAGACACGTCTATCTATACTGTTGTTTCTTTTGTCCCCCTATATTCCCCCAAACAAATTAGCTTCATTTATTTTAATACTTGTGTGAAAATAATTTCCAGCTGAATTCCTGAAATCTGCATCATCACTGGGTGCTGGGTATTTTCTCTGATGCCGCTCTGACGGGCATTTAATGCACCAATTTTTCACTTCTTGCTTGTTTCATTTTTTTTTTTATTATTATTATTCTTTATTTTATTAATTTAAGCTTATCTTTAGTGAGAGAAGTATTAAATGCTCGTAATTAGTAGCAAAACATTTCAGATCTAAATGTCATGTCAAGGACCTTAAACATTTGTTAGTTCATGTGTACATTGAATAATCTTGCATAAAAACAAGAGAATTTTTTCCCCCATTTGTTTTGTTTTTAAACATGGGTTCTGAAACCATTTTTTCAGCTTTTTAACTGCAAATAAAATTCCATGGATGGATTGATTTTCTGAACATAATTCAAATATAAAAATGCTCATAATTTAAATATGTACAATAATGCTCTGGCTCTTTATCCAAGCCATATCCAGTGAGCATTTTATTCCTTAACGGTCCACCAACAGAACAAATTAAGTCCAAATTAACAGTATTCTACTTGTTTTTGAGCTCTTGAGGTTTGGATTAAACCCAAATGACTAGATAAATAGATTAATAACTGAAGGAATTTAAAAGTTAACATAATGCCTTTTGATAATGGTGGGGTGTGACTTCCATGAGTGTAACAAAAAAATAATAAAAAAAATAAATGTAAAAAATCATGGACTCATTGGGTATACTTTACTGCCCCTCAATTGTCCCTGGACCCCACTGGGAGAACAACTAACTTAAAGTATTTATAAAAATGGCTGCTGTACAGGGCCAGTCTTCCATTTCAAACTTAATGTGCTAGAGTATAGAGCCAAACAAACAAAAAAGAAAATGTGGCAGAGTCTGAATCCTTATAGACTGCACTTGTATTGACTTCACAAAACTCACAGATGTTATAAAGTAACAATTCACGCCTATATAGCTGTAAGATCCTTGTGTTTGCAGAGCAGTCTGGATGTGTGTTTCATCTGCACTGTGTTGCGTGTGTGTGTGTTTGTGATGCTGCAGGGGCGGTGAGTGCCGTCTCCGAGGTGGCCCAGTGCATCCAGGACAACGCCCGCAGCCATGAGAACCACCTGCAGCTGCAGAGGGTCCAGAAACTGCTCAAGGGCCGAAAGACCAGGCTGCTGGCTCCAGGTTAGAGTCTGTGATCTGCTATTCCTTTCATCTAACCCCCTTCTCTCTCTCGCTTTCTCTCGACTGGGTGGAATACCGGGTGGTGTAAAGTAAACTGGAACACAATGCTGTTTCAGACAGGGTCGTTGACGCAAGACTAGTCTGTCTTTGCACGGTATAATCATATATTCAGACATAAGGATTAATTGACAGCATTCACAAGCTCTCTGTTCTAATTGGAAAGGTGGTGCATGTCCTCTATCCCTTCTCTCTCTCTTTTCTTCTCTTTTGCTACTTGTGGAGTGGTCCTTTCTTCCCCTCTTGTTTGTCCCAGGGGAGAATGCCCATGTGTAACAAAGGAGAGACAGCTAGTGATTGAGGGAGAGCGAGAGGAAGTGAGAGAGAGACTGAGAGGGCCTTGTCGTCAATGCCTTGGCCTGCCAATCTCCCCCAGGACCAATTAGCGCGTCTCCTCATCTTGTGGACCGGCAGATAAAAAGCAAGCCAGGGAGAAAGAGTGTGTGTGTGAGAGAGAGAGAGAGAGTGTACGTGTGCATGCACAAAGGTGGTTTGAGGCTGGCTATGAATACCCAACGAGCAGCGGTCTCATTTCACGCAGAGCCGGATGTGGGAAGTGTAAAAATCCCTCTCACTCTCTCTCACGGGCAGGATTTTCAGGCCTCTAGATTTCTCCCAAGCTCCTTGCTTATGTCCATTAAGGCTTCTCTACCTCATGCTGACTTTTTTACAGAGCAAACTTAACAGACTTGCACTTTTATCCATGATTTACTCGAAGCGCTTGAAAAGAGGCTGGTGTAGCTAGCATACAGGATATGATATTACACGAAAGATCCACCCTGAATAACTTCCATATTCATATTTATAACAAACATGTGATCTTCAGCAACACATTGGTCTATCTTATCTTTGGCTTCTGGTTTTCCTCACAATACAGTTCGAATGCTTGCTGAGAGTGGTGTGAGAGGATTTAGCCCATGCTTGATCTCTGCCTAAACAGAGCGATGCAGCAGCGCTTTAGTGTTTAGTCTGTCCAGCTTTCTCACCTCCTCATCTGAACACTCTGTTCAAACTGCTCATGGTCTAAAACTTTTCCTCCTATTAAACACTGTTGTAACTCTGCTTGCGGTATCCTCCTGTGATGACAGCATGACAAACCACTAACTTCTGACAAGAATAAATTTGCACCAGAGTCACTAAGCGCACAACAAATAATTCACCATAAACACGTTGAAAGTGCGTCAGGGTGGAATTTTCTTTTAAGTGATGCGCATTGAGATAATGATGCAAGCGATTCTCAGAAGCAAAGTCTGAATCAATGTGACATCGATACGGCAGACAGTTTGTCTGTTTCCTGAGAGCCATGAAGCGGGCGCTCTGCCGCCACTACTCCTACATCTGTCCACAAGCTTTGGCTCATCTCTAGACTTTGTACAGCGGGACACTGGGGGGGTACAAAAGAAAACAAATCATCGATTAACACAACAACCTTGCTTCTCTTCTTGTGCTGAATCTTGTGTGTATCAGTACACCTTCCTTCATAAAACGAATGCAGGACATAACTTTGAGCACATGTATATATTTCAGCAGGAAGAACAGAACTTCAGTGTCTCAAGAGTCAAGAGTAGCTTCGCAGGCTTTGAAAAGCTTTTCCGCTCGAAGCCTTTGTAGATTCCTGACATGAAAGTATAACGTATCAAACCAAGTCCAGCTTCAAATTAACAATGATCACGCTCGGTGTCATCCAGCACCCATCATACGCACACGGGCTTTCATGTGTCTCCCAGTCTTTGGCCCGGTCACATCAGGAGGACACGGCAGCCTTTGTAGTGCAACCTTTAGCACCCAGAAATTCATCAGGCCTTTGTAGCTGGGCAGAGGTGCTCTTTGACAGGGGGAGTTGAAAGCATACGACATGGAGAGGGGCGCTCCAAGTTCCTGCTCTTTGAACTGCGTACTCTTGAGAAGACAGAGTTTTTCGTAGATGTGTCAGTCTAAAGCACAGACAAAGGAACTGGCAGAACGGCAGTGCTTGAATGAAAGAAAATACTATTTAATATATTCGCTGCTTTAACAGGTCACTGATGTCAAGCTTATGTTCATTTTTTTGACCAGGTAGCATTCAGCAATAGGATTAATGGAAAAATTCCACCCTGGAACACATTTCAATTAGTTTATATTGAAACACAGAGGGTCCCAAAAGTCTCTCTTCATAGGGTGAATTAACACTTTATAGCAAAATGTCTTCCAAACTTTATGTATATATACATGTTTTATTTCCTGCAAATTTCATGTGTGAAATATTTGTATTAACGTAAAAACATTTAACAACTGAACAAGTTTCAGACATTTGATTAACAGAAATGGAATGATGAGTCCAAAGGGGACTTTGCAAGTTGCAAGTTCTCGATTATGTCTGGGGACACACATGGTTACACGAGGTTTGCCACTGCAAGGATGATCAGCTGTCCTTCCTGTCTCACTGTAGCACAGTCTTAGGCGTTTTACATTATAGACGTTACAGTTTATTACTCTGGACACATCTGCAGTACTCATGCCTCCCTGCAGCAGGCCTATGGCATGTTCACACAGGAGAGCAGGCACTCTAGTCATCTTTCTTCTGGTGTTTTTCAATAGAAACATATTAACAAATTCAAAAAGACAGGAAGTGTTGCGGACCAACCGAGAAGCGGACGTTCATGAGCATCTACTGACGAAGACACAGCAAATGTGGTGCTGGCAAACATAATCCCCTATGTATGGAACCTTTTGGGACACCCTGTATTTATGATGTGATTCAGTTGATGCTCTATTTTCATTATTCGTGTGTTAGCAGTTGCTTGACAGTCTGACATTACAGAAACACATTGCTAGTGCAGTTACAATCGTGTTTAATAGGAGAAACATGTAATTCATTGTCACTCGGAGAGAATACTATAACGCCCTTTTAGCCGGAGTTTTGTAATCCACAATCGATAAACTCTAATATGTACAAAACTCTGCCGCCAGGATCCTGACTGGGACCAGGAAATGCAATCGTATTACTCCCAGTTTGGAGTCCTTGCTCTGGCTCCCTATCAGGTTCCGTGTCGATTTAAAAATTATGATGGTAAATGGTCTGCACTTATAGAGCGCTTTTTATTTTAACCTTAGCGGTTCTACAAAGCGCTTTACACTGGATCTCATTCACCCAATTCACACACACTCGCACATCAATGGTAGCAGAGCTGTCATGCAAGGTGCTAACGTGCCATCAGGAGCAACTTGTGGTTGAGTGTCTTGCCCAAGGACACTTCAGCATGTGGAGTCATGTGGGCCGGGAATCGAACCGCCAACCTCACAATTAGTGGACAACCCGCTCTACCACCTGAGCCACAGCCGCCCCAAATGATGCTGACATCTGTGCTCCTCAGTCTAATCTGTCAACTGTTCCACAGACCCGCTTGAAATCTATGGTTGACGGGGCTTTTTCTGTCTCTGCTCCTTCCTTTTGGAACTCTCTTCCTCTCGAATTTAGGGAAGCTCAGACCGTTAGCATTTTTAAAGCTCAACTTAAAACTTACTTTTTTAAACTTGAAATTGATTGCTGATGTCTACTTTTATTATTTTTATTATTATTTATACTATTAAATTTTATGTGTACTGCTTATTTTGTGTACAGTGAGAAGCTACTTTAAATAGTTTATTATTATTACAACAGAGATTCTGCTAGTTAGGTTAGTTAGTGACGTATGAGATGACACATGCAGTGGCATTAACATAAAATGAAAGCTTTGGAACGTGACCTGTTTGAGCACACTGTACAGGTGAGAGAGCTAGACAGTTTAATGACAATGACTACATTTACATGGCCAGCAGTAATGTAATTATTGACCTTACTCTGATTAAGATAATGTGATTAAGGTGTTTACATGAGTCGCTTTTACAATACTCCTTTCATATACCAGTTTTACATGTTATAGAACATAATAAGATTAACAGCCCGCGTCATTACGTTGCCACGCCGTCTGACGTTCCCTCCAGAATTTCATGTTTTAACATACAGTTCATCTTCATTATGGTACCGTATACAGTTTTGGGTGGTTTTAATTTAATTTGTTTACGAACGCTTTAAGTGCAGTTAATTATTTGTCATTAAGTATGCGTAAGTATGCAGTATGCGGTCTATATAGTATCCGAGATGCATGTATTTTTCCCCACTACAGGCCTATAGTATTAAAGTATGCGGTTTGGGACGTAGCCGAACTCTCTTGTGATTGTTTCCTGTCGCAAAATGCGGTGAAAACTCACACGACATTCATAATGTGATTAAGGTGTTTACATGTCTGTAATATATGTTCATAATGCAACTAAAATAGGAATACTCCACATGTCTTAATTAGATTAGTGCTT
The DNA here is from genome assembly GCA_022414735.1 of Noturus placidus. Taxonomy (NCBI): domain Eukaryota; kingdom Metazoa; phylum Chordata; class Actinopteri; order Siluriformes; family Ictaluridae; genus Noturus; species Noturus placidus. The sequence goes on from JAFFST010054250.1 coordinate 291,708, forward strand.
ACTTCGAGTATAACCTTCACTAGATTAAGGTAATTAAAAATTGCTGTTTACATGCTAGTTTCTTAATCACAGTATTGTCTTAATTGGGTTAATAGTGTGGATTATTGTTGTCCGTGTAAACGCACTGAATGATTATAATGAGTCTTTATTGATCACGTATACATTTCAGCTTAATGAAATTATTTTCTTCACATACCGCAGCATGTCAGGAAGTTGAGGTCAAAGCACAGGGTCAGCCATGATATAGTGCCCCTGGAGCAGAGAGGGTTAAGGGCCTTTCTCAAGGGCCCAACAGTGGCAGCTTGGCAGTGCCGGGGCTTGAACCCCTGACCTTCCAATCAGTAACCTCTAAGCCACCACTGCCCAGGTGAACTAAAGCACCTCTACATCACCACATTAGGCAGAGATTAAGCAAGGGCTAATTCCCACTACTGCCACTATCAAGCGTCATTGTGGCTAATTTAGGAAACAGTTAGCCAAAGTGAATGTAGACCACTATGGGTTCAACTATTCAAGTGTTTGCTGTTTCTCTAGTTCTTACCTCCAGAGTGGTGAATTCAGGAGCAATATAGCGTACGTCATGTGCTCTGAGTGTAATAATGAAACCAAGTGAAATTTCAAACATGTTATCAAATAAGAAATTACAGACCACAAAGCCATAACCTGGTCAGCAATGGGCATGCACACGTTGATGCTGTGGCATTTAGCATTTTCAAAAATTGGAAACATCCATCCATTTTCCATACCACATCCTACACAATTTCGAGGAGGAGTCTGGAGCCTATCCCACTGAACTCCGGGCACAAAGCAAGGGGACACCCTGGACGGGGTGCCAACCCATCGCAGGGCACATTCACACACTACAGAAAATTTGGAAATGCCAATCAGCCTACAACGCATGTTTTTGGACTGGGGAGGAAACCACTGAAGCACAGGGAGAACATGCAAAATCTGAGCACATGGAGGGATGTGCAACCACCAACCCTGGATGTGTGAGGCAAATTTGCTAACCACTAAGCCATCCACGTAAAAACGTTTTTTTTTCCCCTCAGTATTAACTTGGAAGATGTTTTTCTGTGGACAGAATGCTTTCAGAAATATCTATATACATGTGAGTGGATCATAAAACATGACCCTGGTATTATTATCGACTTTATCTGATAAGTGAGGCTGAAAAGCTCAACATGACACACTGCAAGGAATTCCATCAGTTCCCTCTTCATGCATCTTGCTTTGATTCTGACTACAGAAACCGAATTTCACAAGATGTGAAGAAGCTCGTCTTCGTCGACAGACGAGAAATGTCGTTTGATATTGCACACACCTCATTGTGAGAATAGTTACACAAATGAGTATGACTATCATAAGAGACTGTAATCTATCTCCTAATACCACAGGATCAGTTTCCCCTGGCACATTGGACAATACTGTCTGGATGTTGTTAGCATTGAGTTTTTGTTTTTTTTGCTCAGAGATGGCCTCCTGATTTAGACCTCACCATTTCTTGTGCAGCAGGCAGACTTTGCCCAGTTAAATTGATTTAACCGATTTACAGGAGCCATCAAATCTAATGTTCACACACCACCTGAGAGTCTCTCGCGACATGTCCTTATTGTAGTCACATATTAAAACCCGTGGCATTTTAAAAGCAATTTGACCCCTGCTCGGCCCCTCCGCTAATCATAGAAAGCGCTTCATTTTTGCTCAGAGTATCCATTTTGAACCCTCCGCTGCAGCTGCAGTCTCAAGGTGTGCCAGGGCAAATAAGGAAACGGTGGCGAGAGTGAAATTTAATCTTATCTTGCAAAATGTCAGCATCCAATTTAGTAGCCATCATACACCTGCCAGTCAGTCCGAGCAGAGAGCAGACTCTACAATGGCTGCATCTGGGATTTTACCCTTTGTGGCTTTGTAAACACCATCCAGTGCACATGTTAGATGGTTGTAAGTTGGATGTAAATTGATAAGTCAATACAGTATATTAATGAGTCTGTGAACTCTATCCTGATGTGAGCGCTTTCTCCTCTATCTGTCAGGTCGCTGGTATGTCCGTGAAGGTTGGCTGAAAACGGTGCCCCCTAAAGGAACGGAGACCAAACCCAAGATGTTTTTCCTGTTCTCCGACATCTTGGTTCAAGCCAAGCGGTGTAGTCCGATGCACCCGACAAATGGAGACAAGCTGACATGTCAGAGAGTCTACCCGCTTAAGGAGTGCACCGTGGACAAAGTGTTTGGCCACACCAAGAGCCAGGGAGGCCTCATCAGTGTGAGTGACGCACCATGTTCACTACTGCTGTATATACTTCAGTATAAGGGTTATATCGTCTTTTAGCTGGAAGTGGGATAAAGCCAAAAGATCATTTCACAATAATTAAAAACACTTTTATATTCTCTCTCTCTCTCTCTCTCTCTCTCTGACTGTGTACATATGTGTGTATTTATATAAATAAAATGCATACACCCATTATGATGCTAGACACCACTATTCAGACCTTGTTTTAATGACAGGGTTTCATTTCTATTTAATGAGAGAATAAAGCAGTTATAAGCTACAGAAATGAATGTCAGCATCGAATAATCTCATCAGACTAATCATAAATGGTTAAGTGTTGTTATTGTCACCATTCAGTCATGTTAATTGCTTATTCAGACCTTTTTAAGCAAGGAATGTAGCTGTACATTCAGGAATTTTAGATGAATACACCAGCTTTAAATATGCAGGTATGTATATAGTACAGATTCCAGAAGTACTGGGAAATTGTTTTAGGTAATAAAGTACAAAGATATTTTGATTAAATAACAATAAAATGCACCCTGTCCTGGGTGTACCTCACCTTGTGCCCCATGCTCCCTGGGATAAGCTCCAGGTTCCCTGTGACCCTGTAGGATAAGCGGTATAGAAAATGGATGGATGGAATAATAAAATGCTAGACAAGTTGAAGCTACAACTGCCAGTATGTGTGTGGTTAAAAACACCACAGAATTATTAATTTATTTATTTGTTTATTTATTAAGTTCAAATTACCAAATTAGACCACTTTCTAACTAAAATGCCTTGGTTTATCTATCTGTTCTACAGCATAATTAAAGATGTTAATGTCTGGCATTCACCACTTACCAGTTACCAAAACGTATTTACCCAGTACACTGAAAATTGCACCAAAAAAAAGAAACCTACTGAAAACTTTCCTTCATTAAGTCTGAAGCAATTTTCAGATTTATCACCATTCTTGCCAAATCCCCTTTATCCAGTGTAACATTTCAGCACACATGAGGTTAAAAGATTAATTGTTTCAGACAGATTGGATCCCCAAGTTAACAAAAATGCTCCATGCATCATTCTTCTCTCTCTAATTGCTCTGGTTCCTCATAACGGTTCAAGCTTTAATGTGTCTCCTCACTGCTTGATCTCTTTCCAGGCCTGTGTTGCCGTCGGGTGACAAATTACATCTAAATGATCTGTGTGCTGTCGTGAAACATTCAGCTGAGTGTATTGCACTCTCAACCACTGCAGTCCCAACTGAACAGTTTGAGAATTGTGCTTATCAATATTCATACAAGAACGAGGGGTTTCATATTGTCCATCTTCTTCAGTCTGCTCAATTATGCTGTTTTGTAAACTTGGGTGGGTGGGGTTGGAGCACTTTTTTTTAAGCGCTCTATTAAATATAGATTCATTCATATTGTTTCATTGTAAACCTAACAAACAAAGAATGCATTTGGAAGGGGGGGGGGGGTGCACATTTACCTCGCACCTCCCTGGTTTGGGGTTTAAGTCCTGCCTCCGCCCTGTGTGCGTGGATTATGCATGTTCTCCCCGTGCTTAGGGTTTCCTCTGGGTACTCCAGTTTCCTCCTCAGTCCAAAGACATGCGTTGTAGTCCGATTGGCTTGTCTAATTGTCCGTAGTGAGTGTGTGTGTGCCATTGTGCCCTGCAATGCTTTGGCATCCTGCCCAGGGTGTCCACCGCCTTGTGCCCCGAATTTCCTGGTATAGACTCCTGTATAGGATAAGAGGTATAGAAAATGGATGGATGGACAAATGTATTTGTTCAACTACATCATCATCATAATAATAATAATAAACTTTATTTCATAGAGTGCCTTTAAAACAGCTTCTCAAAGCGCTGTACACAAGACAACACAAGATAAGCAGTACACAGAAAAAACTTTTTTTATATAAAGGTTAATAAGAACAGCAATAATAATAAAAGTAGACATCAGCAGTAAAAATGCAAGTTTAAAAAAAAATAAGTCTTGCATGCAGAGGACAGAATTTATAACTCCATTTATGTCATATCTTTTGCTATACTTCATAGAAAACAAAAATTTCTTGATATTCGCAAAGCACTGACTACCACAAGTCTATAATTTCAGATTGGAGATGCACTGAGATCATGCGTGAGGCCCTGTGATGTCCTGTATGGTTTGGGCATCATTTAGAGCTCACTGATGGACTGCTTAAACGCTTGTCCTGATGGGATAAGAGAACCCTCTTGCACCACTCCATCAGATTAGAGCAGAGAGAGAGCTCATCCTCTGTACCAGCAAATACATCTTCCTCAAGCACTGTTATTGCTCTTCTCTTTTCCAACCCCACTCCAGCCTGTCTCTTTGCGGCTGTTGCTGCTGCACGTTATCTAATGGCAAGAAATGGCATTTCATTAGCTTGTTATCCGACTCAGGGCTCAGATGCATACTCAATAGCATTAGTCGTAATTTCTCATAAGGACACATTATCGATCCCTGCTGCACCCCCACCTCCTACCTGGACCAGAGGGGAAAGAGACTGTCAGCAGTCTCAGGCCCCTCCTCATCCATGCCATGAAGAATTAAAGCCAAATTAAATTTGACAGCTGGAAATGCCATGGCAATCTATATGCAAAGTTTGAAAGAAGAAGAAGTAAAAGGAGAAGGAGGTTCTTCCAGGAAAAAAAAACACTGAAGATTTCCTTTCCACATGTTTGTATTTGGCAGAATTTCATTCCAATTTTTTTCCCCTTTTTCCTTCTCCCCTATCTTTCAGTTCTATCCTTGTCTCCCCTCTTCTCCTGCTGAATATTATTCTGCATCCATGACAGAATGTCTTTGATGTATAAATAATCAAGCGAAATTACGTGTGCCTTTAATATAGCTTTCGTGCTCCGACATTCAAATTATACCTAGTCATTCTTACCTAAGAGGGTCAGATTGCGTGACAAATCCCTAATTACCAAGTTGCAATAGAAGCAGGATCTACGTGTGCATAAATCGAGCCTCCCGTCCCCCGTGTGGTGGCCACCTGACATAAATGGTACTTCAGACCAGCTTGTGCCTTGCTCACTTAACTCTGTAATTAGATAACACGTTTGATAGTACATTTGTAATCCTTAATCTGTTTAATATATAATAAGATATACCCCTCTGCCAGATTTAACGAGGGTGCCGTTATTTTCGCCAAGTATCCTTTGCTTCCTCGTCTTCTCCTCGTTAGGATTCCGTTCCTGGCTGTAATAAAGATTAGAGATGGTTATTGATATGCCGCCGGTAACCGCCGCTGTTTCCTCTGTTCCGATGGCCCCAGGTAAATGTGAAAGGTCATTTAATATTTTCCAGACCCCCAATTATAATCCACTCTAATGGGTTCCGGTTTGTAATTATTCAAGGATAAAGCCCGTGCCTTTTTGTTTGGACTTGGACAGCACCCATTGTGTTGTTTGACATGCTTAATCTCTCGCTAAAGTCTCCTCAGCATGGATGAGTGATGGTAATTACTGTTGACTCGGAGGATGAGCTGGCTGATAGCAGTAGGAAAAGAGAGACTAACTTCTCGAGTGCAGGGGGCCGCCAAATTAGCATCAAATGTGCATCTTTGGTCGACAGGTGTCTCTCTTGCTTTTTCCTCCAGCTGTTTTATTCTCTAGTTGATGGCCTACTTTGTGAGTTGACATCCTGGCATGTACATGAACAATCATCGTGGTTGAAGGTGGATTCATGAGGTTAGGCTTGGTTCTTGCAGGAGATGTGCAATGCACAGAAGGCCACAGATGTTGTCTTGCCCTTGCTATTACTTTCTGTAATTAATGTCCCTTCATTTCTTTGAAGTCCATGGCTAATAATGGTAGTGTAAACAATCTTCATTTACCATTGGGTTGTGTTGGAATATGCTTGGTGTTAGTGGTTCAGGGCTGCCCTCTAGTGAGCACAAAGTGTTATGTGCTCCCGTAGCCCTATGTCTAGAGAACTTTCACCAGCACATCTTTGTGATGGAAGCTCCTTCTCTCTGTTCTTTCTCTCTGAGCAGTGGTGGCTCAGTGGTTATGGTTCTGCGCTACCAATCAGAAGGCTATGTACAACACTAAACTGCCACTGAACAAGGCCCTTCACCCGCTCTGCCCCAGGGGTGCAGTATCATGGCTGACCTTGCGCTCTGACCCCAGCTTCCTAACAAGCTGGGACATGTGAAGAATAGGACTTCACTGTTCGGTACTTGTATACGTTAGGAATAAAACATGACAGGATGTTCTGTTGCAGGAAAATAAGCATCACTGGGGCAGTGTGATGCAGCCTAACATGAGAGTTACTGTTACATCCCCAAATTTGGTTATTTTCCTCCTGTAATAGCAAAAAGTCCTGAGGTGTTTTTATTCTTCTTATACCAGTAATTACTATTTATAATTGATTAATGAATGGCACATGCTATTTAAACCATTTATAGATTAGATTTAATGTTGTGTAACTCCCACAAAACAAATTATTTTCTGTCATCACTTATGACAGTCATTCTCTGCTGTCTCAATTTTATTTCTTCTCTAAATAATAATAATAATAATAATAATAATAATAATACATTGTTACCAAGAAGAAAAACTACAGAGGCTTTCCTGTGGCGGAAAACCTACTGTAAATGCGGACTCCTTAAATTACACTTATTTTTTATGTTCTTTAATAGACATATAAGTTTTTAATGTATATTATTAAAACTTGTCGATTGTCTAGCCTATAAATGAAATTAAAATGAATCGGCACCAATCAGAATAGAGAATTCAACAATGAAGACTGTTCATCGTCTTTCTTTCATGTTTTTTGTCTTCCCTCATCTCTTGCAGTTGACCTTCTCCAGAGCCAAGCTGCTCCTCATGTCCAGCGATCAGGAGGACATTAACGATTGGTACCGCAGTCTTTGCCTGGCCATCGGGTATGTGCTAGCTTCATCCATATCTTCACTCCGTGAGACTAACTTAATTGTGAACCACAGAGCTCCTTTCTCTCTCTGTCCTCTCCTCGAGCGCTCCAACCTATAGTAAAGGCCAGTCACGGATAGTTTAGCATCAACCTTGTCTCCCTTCAGAGGACGTGGGGGCACGAGAAGGTTAGCGTCAGGGCAAGCTCCTCACAGGGGAAAAGACCCGACTCTCATGGCTAGGCTAATTAGTTTATAGGCCTGTCAGAGTGATGGCGGTGCACAGAGGCCTCACAGTGAGAAGCCTTCTCGTCGCTGGCCCTCTGCCCAAAGCACGAGCTCAAGGGAGTGTAATTAGCCACCGAGCTGGACAGGTTGTGGTGGCCGAGGTCAGAGGCGAGCCACAGGAGGAGGAAAAGGTGTGTTTGTTTGTGAGAAATAGAAAGATAAAGCAAATGACCTGTTGAGATGTAGTCAAGTGAGCGCTTTTTTTCATTTCTCTGTTGCTTGAGAGAGAGAGAGCAAATACTTGTTAAAATTCAACCTACAATTAAAGCACCAAGTCACCCAAAACTTTTTAAGGATCGTATTTTTTTTCCCCACCACAAACTATGGAGAAACCAGTATAATAATTGACCAATATGCACACTGAAGTAATAATTGGCCCTTATATTTTATGACTCAATAACACCTGTAAAATTATGCCCATCCCCAAAGTCTTTCTGGCAATGAAAATGGTGCTCACAAGCACCCTCTGTGGCTGGGGTTAAACTATGGGGCGGCTGTGGCTCAGGAAGTAGAGCCACTATTCGTAGGGTTGGCAGTTCGATTCCTGGCCCACGTTACTCCACATGCCGAAATGTCCTTGGGCAATCCTCTGAACCCCAAATTGCTCCTGATGGCAAGTTAGCACCTCTGCTACCATTGGTGTGTGTGTGTGAATGGGGAAATGAGAACCAGTGTAAAGTGTTTTGTAGAACCGTTAAGGTTAAAAAAAAAAAAAAAAAAAAAAACTATATAATATACAGTGCCTTGCGAAAGTATTCGGCCCCCTTGAACTGTTCGACCTTTTGCAACGTTTCAGGCCTCAAACATAAAGATATAAAACTGTAATTTTTTTGTGAAGAATCAACAACA
>JAFFST010054250.1:301191-311690 GCA_022414735.1 Noturus placidus
ACCTTTTGTACAGCTGATGGATTAAAGGCGATATTCAGTTGAGGGAAGTTCCGAGTTGAAACTTTTCCATCTGGCAAGTTTCCATGTTGACTAGTAAAACTATTTTGGGCCGTGCATGTCCCAGCATGGAGATGTTAAACATACTAACACGCATGCTCTGTTGGATTTTCTTTAAAACTTTGCTCTGTGATTTTTGTTATGAGCTGCCTCTTCAATTGCACATCACATTTCATCACTTCAATCGCTTTACATTTAAAACCATTTACTAATCTACCTTGGTTCTCACAGTGGGTTCCAGGAAGTGTAGCCATGATTTCTGTACATCTTGTAACAGTCGTGAAAGTCAGAACCCTCAATTATCCAAGTTATTATATTTATTTATTGAGTTTTATTGATATTAGCCTACATGAGCAGTCACTTGTATTGAATTGGTCAAATTTAACCTAAGTATGGCTTAAATAAGTATGGCTATGTTAAACAATCTTGGACCTAATGACAATTTTTAATAATATTTTTATGAAAAAAAATTATACAACAGGAGAATTCAAAAATAAAAAGACCAATAATAAACTGAATATTATCTTATATATTTAAATAATGTGTCTAATATTTGAATAGTTGATTGTCCATTAGAGGTAAATTAGAGTTCCATGATCTAGAAGATGGGTTTGAAAAACAGACATTTAAGTTGGTTTGTAGGCTACATGAGAAGATTCATCAAAATGAAACTAGTGAAAGTAGTGAAATTGGTTAATGTGTTAATTCAAAAATGTACAGTTTACTGTGGTACTGTGTATCATTTATGTGGAATTGTTTTTTCTGTGCTATCTTGTATACACACAGTATATAGGCATAGTAAAATCCAAGTATAAACTATCCTATGAGCCTTCAAAGCACTCTTTGACTATGTCCGCATTGATGAGGACTCTGTCTGTACTAGAGATCAATCGATCGTGGATTTTGTCGATATGATGACTAAGGGAGGTACCTGCCGATAACCGATTATCAATCAATAGTTTTTAAAATTGATTCTGAATGAAAACATAACACTCAAAGTAAAACATTGCTGAACTTTATTACAAAAATAAGCAGTACTGACTGCACCATGAACATGTACTGTACTTTTTTAAATAAATGTATAAATATTAATATGTATATTAACTGTTAATAAATATTAAAGTAAATAAGAGATGCACATCCAAACTGAAACAAAAATTAACACCCCAAATAACAAAAATAGAGACATCCAAAATGAATCAAAAACCACTTCAAATAACACAACAGAATTTGTCAGCGATTGTGTTTATTTTGCCTGCAGAGGCCGCTCTCGTACTGTATAATGACAGCGGAACCTTATGGAGTTTGCAGATTATTGATAGTTTCAGCAACTGGCTATCGGTGCTGATTTAATCGGCAAAAGCGATCAAGTGATCGACCTCTAGTCTGGACTGGAATCTGTCAGGAGTACTGTCTTACTATTATTGTACAATTAATAGCAGGGACCAATCATATTGAATTAAATTCCATTCAATTAAATTTTATTAATATAGTGCTTTTTATGTGGACATTGTCACAAAGCAGCTTTACAGATATCTGGACATAGATTTATCTGATTTTTATATTGGGCAGGTTTTATTGAGTGCACAGAGCATACAGGAGGCATTGAGGCACCATTTGTGACGGGGCTGAAGTGGTTTTCCTTGAGGTTTTTATCTTCAGTTTTTTAAGAGTGCAGCAAACTTTTTACACTCATGACTTTTTTTTTTTTTTTTTTTAATATTTAGTGTGACTTTAAATTTGCCCAATATTTTGTCATTTGTACATAAATTAACCTCAATCTTAATTGCAAAACTGAAAGAAAAAACTGCTGATTTGTCTGGTCTGTGTCACTGCTGCCTATTGGATTTTAAAATCCAAATCTCTGTGATGATCAGTAATGTGAATACAGTGTTTTGCTTTTGTGTGCAACTATCAGACTTCTGCTATTACAATAGTATCAAGATCATACTTAGATTTATTGCTTGTGCTGGAGAAATTTGATCTTTCTAGCATCTAGCATTTCTAGAATTAGTAGATATTAATGTCACAGTTTGATAATTTTTTGATCCCAATGAAATGCAATCTTGGCCTGAATTTGGGATGGGTGTTTGTGCATTCTTGCTAAGAGTAGCCCGAATAACGTTCTATGCATTAGATGCAAACTTAAGTCTAATATAATTACACACACACACTTACTTTTTTCCAAACATCTGGGTCTCAGTGCATTGACGGATTGATGAGCATGTTGACAAGGAAGAAGTTTTAAGAGGAAGCTGAACATATTTCACAGGAGACCTTAGGGTGAATTAGTTATATAATGATATATTTTAGAAATGTGTTTAACTGATTGAAATGTCTTTAATGCTATTTACTGACTTAAATTGTTGCACTCTAAAGTGTGTCTGTGTGTCTCGTGACAGAAGGCTGAAAACGAAGAAAACAGTAGTGCACAAGAGAGAGGAGCTCCTCCGACCGCCACTCCGCGCAGCCACACACAGCCAGCAGAGTGCACCGGCCTCGCCCCAAATACACAGCAGGAAGAGGGCTATGGTCAGAGACTCTCACCATCACGCACACTTCACTGCAAAGAAAAATAACCTAAAGGGGTGAATTATTCAGCCGATCCTCTGTTATCCTCCATAGAGACTTTGAGCATGTGTGTTGTTTATGCAGGCGTGTGAACAGGGGACTGAGAGCGGCATGAGCAACTACAGACCTCCAGCTGGAGAGAGTGCAGGCAGCGCATCCAAAAAGATTAAACTCTCTGAGGTTCCTTCTGGAAGGTACACAGTCACATCGCCCAAGCATGATGCTAGCGTTTGGATTTAGTTTTTGTTTTGTTTTGCTTTTTCAACTGCTTTTCCAATTACACACCTGTACAAACATAAAAGAGAGAAAATACACTAATATCCAGAGATAGCATGTACAATACTGTGCAAAAAATAATGTGTGTGGTTTTATTTTATTTATTTATTTATTTAAAGTACAAACTTTATAGATTTTTATTTTATGGCTTTTACATTATCGAGTTAGTACACAAATATTCTCAATTTCGAAACGTTAGTTTTCCAGCACAAAATTAAATGTTACAGAAAAATGTTGGTATGTCTGTAAAGAAAGCAGCAGATTCCGTAAGAGACCACGTCTGTAATTTTTGTTTTTGTTCTCGTTGCAAAAATAAGAAGCAAGTGTGACCGTTAATCTCCAGAAGAACTGTGGCTTTTTTTCCTTTTTCTTTTTTTTTAAATCAAATCATTTCAATTGTTTCATTTATTACTTTGTACTGCTCTTTATAGTATTTTTTTATGTAGAAACATTTAATTTCATTATTTCTAAAGGCATCTTTGCTCTACAACATTTCTTTGCAAGACTTTTGCACAGTACTGTATCATATACCCAGGACACCAGCAAACAGTGGTATGGAAAAAAGAAGTGAATCCGATCCTGTAAAAAATGGAAAAGATTGGAATTGGAAAAGTTTGTTTTTTGGACCTGGACATGTTTACATTTGAAAAAATCTTTTGTAATATTGATTTTAATTATCTTTCTACAATATTATATTTATTATATATGCAGTGTAAGTGATTTTGTGTTAAAGCTGTGGTGGTGTTATTAGTGCATTTAGATATGTACAGTATTTTCATGTATTTATCCTTCAATTAAATTTTTTTTTTTTAATTAACCATTACTAGTTATAAAAGAAAAAAATAATCTCAGTGATTTCAATATTGGTTGATATTCAATGCTTCAGTATTTGTATCAGGATAGAAAAAGTATCTCTGAAAACAACACATTCACATGAGCCTTTTAGATATAATGTCAGACCCGTTTTGAAATGTGTCCGCTTCAGAAAAATTATTAGGCCATTTCTGTGTGGGGGATTATTTTGTTTTTGTTTTTCTTATGACATGGCATCTGTTTTGGAAAAATCTCAAGCAGATTCTGGGGTTGGAGGTCAAACTTTTCATAGCCAGGGACTCTTTCCTTCTAGTGTGAAAATATTACACACACCTAAGGGTGGTCAATATGACTCATACAAAAATAATTTCGTGATATTTCTATGATACACTATCAGGAAAACTAAGTCAATACCAACTTATTTTTGTAGACATTAAATAAAAGTATTTGCAGAAAAAAAGGTTCAGTACAAAATTGTACCATTTTTATAAAATGGGCTACATTTGTTTATTGTTATTATTATTATTATTATTATAATGAAACATATTTTATCACAATATCAGTGTTATATAGATGGCACTACAAATGTAATTTGCTTTTTATTCTTGAATTCTCCAAACATATACACTGCATTAAAATGTAGATACAAAATGTTTGGTATCATATTAACAGCACTATTTACATATGTATATTTCATGTTTTTATATTTGGTCATTTAATCATAAAAGGACAAAAAATTACATTTAAGTTTTACCTTTAATTCCAATAAACACCAATCCATGTTTTGGTACGGTGTCTGACCAGTACTAGCCTCAGATCACAAACTGTTATCAGATCAAACTCAAGCAGTTTCATTAAGATAATTATTTTCTATCTTGTGCTCATCATGAGCTGAAATGAAGCAATGGCAAAAAGGCCATGACTCAGAGCTCTGATATTAGTCTCGTATCGAAAGTGAAGCACTGGTGCGTGCCTACTAAGAATTTTATGAAGCACTTGTGATTCAAGGGCTACTTAAACTTTTTCCGGAGAGTATTGGGTGAAAAGTCAGTCACACTTATAATTTCAACATTGTGATCATTTTATTTGCCAGAGTTTCTGTTCTGAAGTTTCTGGAAGTGTAATCAGATATATCTTTCACAAACAGATCCCAGGAATCGTCCGGCTCGAGCTGCATCATTCTGTAAAATTCCTGAATGTGACTGAGAGAACCTGTGGTACTGCTGGGAGACTGGTATAATCCACACACTATATTCACTTCATTATTACTGGAATATTGCATGAACATTTTAAGAGTGATGTTTCTCTGAAATGTTCTATTTCTTTATTTGTACTCCTGAATGCCAAAGAACAAACATCGACTGTATTCCTTATTTACAAATGTGTTTTATTTGTCTTTTATGTTGTGAGGGCCATCATGCATAACGCTGTCGACTGAATATGCTAGAGGCACAAATCTTTAAGTGCTGAACACATTAAGTGGTGTTGCTTTTATATGTATTATATATTTTTACGCGGTATCATGTATAGCTTCTACTAACCTACACTCCTACAATTATTTATAACACCATAACATCGTGTTCTTATTATTGGGGAAGAAAAATGAAGTGCAATGTAAAATGGGTGCATGAAGGCATTTTACTACTGATTGTGTATGGACAGGTTATACTGATTTGTGAATCATGGTGATCTTGTATAGCAGGGAATAGTCAGTGATCTTCATCTGCACACAACTGATTTCCACCGTGTGTCTTACTGTAATGTGCTGTCTTCATAATACTCCCTTCTTACCAGGGGTATTAATGTTATTAATGTTAAAAGGTGTATTAGTTTAATCATTGAATCGGTCAAATTCCTATGACTCTTTGTGTGATTTACAATTTAAATTTGCAATTTATAAGTTTGTAATTACACTCTGTGTACAATTTCTGGCTTTAGGCTCATTTTATGAGGTTGGTTCGATCAGGTAATCTAACCTTGTCCAACACTGAACTATTTTTTTTTTTTTTAATCATATTGAATCATATATCTTTTCAATATTCAACATATTCACACACAGTTCTGGATGTATGTTAATACTGATTTAATCGCATTTAATAGCTTAAATTGTTTTATTAGACCTGCAAACCTGAGCATGTTGGGAGACCTTGCCTGATGCCTTGTGGTGCATTACATATCCAAAAACGCCCTCTTGTGGTCAAAGTAATCACCCAGCTATGTGTACCATGCTGAACTATTTGTATTGTGTAGACATAAATCCTTGTTTAAACTCATTATAAACTCTGGCCATTTATCAGTAAACAATAAAACCCTACTTGAGGGGAAAAAAGCAAGTGTGTGGTTCTTGACTTTGTTTAAATGAATAGTCATTGATTAGTTCATCTTCAGCTTTAAGCTAGTCATGGTCCGGGTGGATCTGGAGCCTATAATGTGAATACTACGTGTATGGTGGTAATACACCAGACAATACACGCATGTGCACACACACATTCACACATTTATTCACACCTAGGGGCAGTTTAGGAAACCAGACAATCTGATGGAAACCCACAGTGACCTGAGGAGAATATATGAAATTCTACATGGAAAGTAATGCAAGCTCAGGGTCGTTGATGCTGTGAGCTGGCAATGCTACCCACTGTGTTAATATGCCATTCATAACTAAATCAGACATCCAATATATCAGAAGACTACTGTACTAAAATGCAAGATAAGTAAATTAAGTGAGGCACTAGTTTACCTGTGAGATCTTTAAGCAGGTTTATTGATCTCCATGTGTACAATGCTATAGCGAAAAACAGGCATTTGTGTCATTTATCATAATCATATTCATTTTACGGAACTAGATAGTTGATAAAGAGCATCCTGAATAGTCTTCTACTCCAGAAGCACAAACTTCCCTGTAGTAAGTGTCCTCTGCAGAATTGTGTTGGTTTCTGAATGGCCTTTTCTGTAAAATACATGAACTTTTTAAAATTAATTTAATGCAGAGAACTTGGTATTTGCACAGAGCTGCTGAGGTGGTGGTTAAGTTTCTCAAGGTCTACTTAGTGGTCACAAAGCAATTCACATGTCAACTGTTAGGGTTTTTTTTTTGTTTTATTTTATTTATTCATTTATTTTATTTTTTTTTTTTTTGACTAAGAAAGGTGAATTAATTGAATTAGACCACTGATACTAAGCATGGACATCGTTCATCTTCAGTAAGCACTTTATCCTGGTCAAGGATAAAGATCAGTTTATGTAGCCTATCCTTGGAACACTGGGCACAAGGTTGTGTTACAGTAGTTGCAGTACATGCTCAAGAAGTTGCTAGAAGTTATAGGCAGATTTACTGTACATATTCATTGAACAGTCATGATCATCAAAAAGGGTTACATGGAGGAAGATTTTCTTAAGACTCATTAGAGGGCCATGGTCCAGATGTGCTTCCAGCAAAGTACTTCACTGTTCCTCATAAACCATGCACACCAAAAACACCATACCAGAGCTGATCATTGTAACCTATGAAAAGTGGGTTAGATGAGTGCTGTAAAGGTGCACAGGGCCAAATTCTGGGGAAAAAAAAGGGTGTATGTGCATTGATGAGTGAGATTTGTAAAATCACTGGAACTCAATCTCAGAGAAGCTGGAGTAAACCCTTACAGACGTACGGATTAACCTAAGATTAGAATCAACAACTGACTCCACTTCACCTCTGTGTCACCCAGCATATAATTACTTTCTCTTTATTGACCTATCTTGGCATATACAAATGGCATAAGGCGCTTCATATTTTATGTTACAGTCTTATTCCAAAATAGATTAGATTCATTATTTTCCTCAAAATTCTACAAACAATACCCCATAACATGAAAGAAGTTTGTTTGAAATCTTTGCAAATTTATTAAAAATAAAAAACAAAAAAAGCACATGTACATAAGTATTCACAGAGTTTGCTGAGTACTTTGTTGAAGCACCTTTGGCACCAATTACAGCCTCAAGTCTTTTTGAGAATGATGCTACAAGCTTGGCACACCTATTTTTGGGCAGTTTCTCCCATTCTTCTTTGCTGGACCTCTCAAGCTCCATCAGGTTGGATGGGGAGCGTCGGTGCACAGCCATTTTCAGATCTCTCCAGAGATGTTCAATCAGGTTCAAGGCTGGGCCATTCAATGACATTGAGTTGTCCTGTAGCCACTCCTTCGTTATCTTGCCTGTGTGCTTAGGGTCGTTGTCCTGTTGGAAGATGAACTTTCACCCCTAGTCTGAGGTCCAGAGCACTTTGGAGCAGGTTTTCAGCAAGGATGTCTCTGTACATTGCTGCATTCATCTTTCCCTCGATCCTGACTAGTCTCCCAGTTTCTGCCGCTGAGAAACATCCCCATAGCATGATGCTACAACCACCATGCTTCACTGTAGGGATGGTATTGGCCAGGTGATGAGTGGTGTCTGGTTTCCTCCAGACATAACGCTTGCCATTCAGGCCAAAGAGTTTAATCTTTGGTCTGAGAGTCCTTCTTGTGCCTTTTGGCAAACTCCAGGTGGGCTGTCATGTGCCTTTTACTGAGGCGCACACTTCCATCTGGCCACTCTACCATTCAGGCCTGATTGATGGAGTTTTGCAGAGATGGTTGTTCTTCTGGAAGGTTCTTCTCTCTCCACAGACACATGCTGGAGCTCTGTCAGAGTGACCATCGGGTTTTTGGTCACCTCCCTGACTAAGGCCCTTCTCCCTGATCGTTCAGTTTGGCCTGGGCGGCCAGCTCTAGGAAGAGTCCTGCTGGTTCCAGACTTCCTCCATTCACGGATGATTGAGGCTACTGTGCTTATTGGAATCTTCAAAACAAATGTTTTTGTACCCTTCCCCAGATCTGTGCCTCCATACAATCCTGTCTTGGAGGTCTACAGACAATTCCTTGGACTTCATGGCTAGGTTTGTGCTCTGAGATGCATCGGCAACTGTGGGACCTTATATAGACTCGTGTGTGTGTGTGTGTGTGTGCCTTTCCAAATCATGTCCAATCAACTGAATCGACCACAGGTGGACTCCAATCAAGTTGTAGAAACATCTCAAGGATGATCAGTGGAAACAGGATGCACCTGAGCTCAATTTTGAGTGTCATGACAAAGGCTGTGAATACTTATGTACGTGTGTTTTTATTTATTTATTTATTTTTTTTTTCTTTTTATAAATTTGCAAAGATTTCAAACTAACTTCTTTCTTGTTGTCATTATGGGGGCATTGTTTGTAGAATTTTGAGGAAAATAATGAATTTAATACATTTTGGAATAAGGCTGTAACATAACAAAATGTTGGAAAAGTGAAGTGCTGTGAATACTTTCTGGATGCACTGTACAGTTAATTTGTGTGCATGGTAATGGAGAGTAGGCATGGGCCTACAAAGGGAATTGAGAATGTAGGTAATTGCAAAAGAAATTCAAAATTTAATTTGATAAGGGGTTTAAGGGAGTATCGTTTGACAAGTCAGTGTATTTTTAGATTTGTATTTGTGACTTTAATCTCAAGTCTCAAGACATGATCCCTAGCATAAAATGCTGTAATGTATTAAGGTCTCTAAATATTTGGGCTATATATTATTTTAAATAGAGACATTATATCAATCCTTTCATTTTCTGTACCAAGCCCCAAGGGTAGCAGTTAGTCTGTCCCAGGGGACTCTGAGAACAAGGTGGGGGGCACCCTGGACAGGATGCTAATCCATCACAGGGCACAATCTCATACACACACACACACTACACAGTGTGGAAATGCCAGTCAGCCTTTAACGCAGGTCTTTGGACTGGGGGAGGAAACCCCTGAAGCATGCGGAGAGCGTGCAAACTCCATGTACACAGGGCAGAATTGGGAATTGAACCCCAAACCCTGGAGGTGTGAGGGAAACATGCTAACCACTAAAAAAGTGGTTTTCAAAGTGGGGGTCGCCAGTGGGGCGACCAGGGGGACCTCAACAATTTTGTGTGAAAAATAACTGACACTCTCACTCTCAGACAACCACACACACAGACGCACATAATCAATTCCTAATGTAATGTAAAGATGTAAGATGTAATTATTAATAAAAAGGGGATATACAGTGCCTTGCGAAAGTATTCGGCCCCCTTGAACTGTTCGACCTTTTGCCACATTTCAGGTTTCAAACATAAAGATATAAAACTGTAATTTTTTGTGAAGAATCAACAACAGGTGGAACACAGTCATGAAGTGGAACCAAATTTATTAGATATTTCAAACTTTTTCAACAAATAAAAAAACTGAAAAATTGGGCGAGCCAAATTATTCAGCCCCTTTACTTTCAGTGCAGCAAACTCTTTCCGGAAGTTCAGTGAGGATCTCTGAATGATCCAATGTTGACCTAAATGTCTAATGTTGATAAATAGAATCCACCTGTGTGTAATCAAGTCTCCGTATAAATGCACCTCCTCTGTGATAGTCTCAGAGGTCCGTTTAAAGCACAGAGAGCATCATGAAGAACAAGGAACACACCAGGCATACCGAGATACTGTTGTGAAGAAGTTTAAAGCCGGATATGGATACAGAAAGATTTCCCAAGCTTTAAACATCCCAAGGAGCACCGTGCAAGCGATAATATTGAAATGGAAGGAGTATCAGACCACTGCAAATCTACCAAGACCCGGCCGTCCCTCTAAACTTTCAGCTCATACAAGGAGAAGACTGATCAGAGATGCAGCCAAGAGGCCCATGATCACTCTGGATGACCTGCAGAGATCTACAGCTGAGGTGGGAGACTCTGTCCATAGGACAACAATTAGTCGTATAC
>JAFFST010054250.1:318901-331875 GCA_022414735.1 Noturus placidus
TATATAATGTATATGTGTGTATGTGAGAGAGAGAGAGAGAGAGAGAGAGAGAGAGAGAGAGAGAGAGATAGATGCAATTGCAGCTTCAAGATAGGGAGGATGATGTTAGCTTCAGGTTTGGGGGAGTTTGGAGACATGTCCGATGAATGGAGATTTAAAACAGTTCCCTCGGGCAGCCAGCCTTGTTTTTGTATTTTATTTGGGGGGGTGAGAGATATCTTATGAAAGCATGGATTCCAACTCTGTAAGCTCCAATGTTCAGCACTAGGAAATAATAACCTCTTTATCTCCATATTCTTACAGTGACCTCCAAGATGGATTCACATGAAATAAAGAGTGTATTACAAAAGCCAGTCCTGTGAATCAGCACTAAGCAAGAAATATTTCCTTTAATAAAAGAAGGCCTTCTCCCTTTATATCACTGTTTCTTGGATAGAGACATTGTCAGGACTGTGTGGGACAAATTTAAGGTATACACTGAAAAAATAAACTAGAGCATGGTAACAGTTTTCACATGGAAATTCTTTTTAACCCTGTGAAGCCACATCAAATAATAGCCAGAAAAATCTAATTTCTTTTAAAGTTTTTATTGGACCTTTTGCCAAAATGCAAAAAAAATTAAATATCATTTACATATCTTTTTTTTTAATCATATTTAATTTATCTGACATTTATGGCAATTTATTGATCACAACAACGTTTATTTTATAAACAGAAATATTGTTAATTTCATTTGGAACATTTCAGTTTTAAAAGGAAAAAAATCATTTTGAACATTATACTTCTTTGCCATCTAAAAATACACACAAAAAAAAACTGATAAATTTCTTCTCGGAATTGGTCAATAGAACATACAGATTATTATAGCTAAGGACTTCTTTTAGTGAAACCAGTGAGAAAAAGACAATTATTAGCAAGTAACCCATTGCAATATGCAAGTGATAATCATGAGAGCAGATTGCATACAGTGGTGCTTGAAAGTTTGTAAACCCTTTAAAATTTTCTATATTTCTGCATAAACACATTTTCAGATTTTCACACAAGTCTTAGAAGAAGATAAAGAGAATACAATTTAAAAAGAGAGAAAAATATTATATTTCGTCATTTATTTACTGAGGAAAATTATCCAATATTACATATATGTAAACGGCAAAATTATGTGAACCTTTGCTTTCAGTATCCGTTGTGACCCCCTTGTGCACAAATAACTGTAACTAAACATTTCCAGTAACTGTTGATCGTCCTGTACATCGGTTTGGAGGAATTTTAGCCCATTCCTCAGTACAGAACATCTTCAAATCTGAGCTGTTGGTGGGTTTCCTCACATGAACTGCTTACTTCAGGTCCTTCCACAACATTTCTATTGGATTACGGTCAGGACTTTGACTTGGCCATGCCAATACATTAACTTTATTCTTCTTTAACCATTCTTTGGTAGAATGACTTTTGTACTTGGGGTCATTTGGGTATGCGTCTAAGGGTTAATTAAATAATCAAAACTGTGTATTTGGTATTGTGGTAGGCATAAGGCAGCTTGCACCATGAATTGCAATACAATGACGATTGAGGGATTTATTACCTTATATGCTGTATTATATTTGATTACACCCATTCTCAACATGATTTTACTATAAAATAACGTATGAAATGTTCAGTAATTATAAGTTGCTTCAATAGAGTAAATATTTGTGTCGTTACACTAAAGCAGACATTTTGGATATGGCTTTCAAAGGCTTGCTACTGCCTGAATGTGAGGGAACCAAGGATTATTCTCATAAAAATGTAATTAAATGTTTCTGGTTTTAAAATTTACTCAGACCTGAGTGAATCAATTTTTTTGTTTACTTTTAGGAAAAAATTTACTTATCTACTTCAAGTAAAAAAATAAATATCTCAACACTGTAAAAATAAATAAATAAACTAAAAGTTATCATTACTACTTAATGGCCACTAACACCTTAATGCTGATTTTGGATTCATGGACACTTTTTCAGATCTAATTGCCCTTGCAAGACTCCTTGCACGAGATAGAAAGAGTTTTGTGATTTTGCTTCGCTGAATAACGTGGTTGATGCGTCTTTAAGTGAAATTCCATCCATCCATCTTCTATACCACTTATCCTTCCTTCAGGGTTACGGGGAAACCTGGAGCCTATCCCAAGGAGCATCGGGCACAAGGCGGGGTTCATCGCATGGGCACAATCACATACACACTCACACACCCATTCATACACTATGGACACTTTGGACACGCCAATCAACCTACCATGCATGACTTTGGACTGAGGGAGGAAACCAGAGTACCCGGAGGAAACCCCCACAGCACGGGGAGAACATGCAAGCTCCGCACACACAGGGCCAAGGTGGAAATCGAACCCCTGACCCTGGAGGTGTGAGGCGACCGTGCTAATCACTAAGCCACCGTGCGCCCCCTAATTATATGAATTATATAACATAAATTTTATAAGGAATAATGAATGAAGAAAAGCTGAAATGCACTGAACCCTAAGTTGCTCCCGATGGCAAGCTAGCACCTTGCATGGCAGCTCTGCTACCATTGGTGCGTGAGTGTGTGTGTGAATGGGTGAATGAGACACAGTGTAAAGCGGTTTGGATAAAAGTGCTATATAAATACGCCATTTATTTTACCATTTAACTAGGCAACAACCTTCTCTTACACTACATGTTAAAGTGTCCCAGTACTTGCATACTCTTTTGCTACACACTCAAAAGTATGTACTTTTGTTTCATAAAAAGAGTACATACTTGTAGTGCATAGTATAAGTATTTATGTGAATTTGGAAGTAGCTTAAATCAGCACTCTTCAATATTCTCCACAAGGCCCTTGTTTTGATCAGTTCATCTTGGTCTCCAATCAACTAGCGAGTGGGCCTTCCATTTGGCTGGTATAAAAGTAAACACTCAACTAGGACAACCCAAAATATTTACTTAACTGATTGGTGTATGCACACACACACACACACACACACACACACACACACACACACACAAGCCATACACCTGCGTGAGAAGTACAGAGAGAGAACTAGGAAAACTTTATCGGAACAACTGATCTTTCAAAACATTTCATACTGCAATAGCCTTAGGCCTTAAAGCCAACACAAGACAATATTGAAGATAACCCATCTATAAGACTGAAAATTAAATCAGTTTAAAATGCAAACATACATGCAAATTGAGTTTAATAACGATCCCCCCAATGTAGAGTGCAATCAGCTCAAGTAAACATTATTTCTTTGTCTTTTTTCAGTTTTGTTAACACTTTCAAAATAGTATTAAATTTAGTGCAATAAAATAAGCAAAATATACAAACACATAGACTTTGGGTTTCAACCACATATGAGTAGGCGATCCGACGCCACAGCTCCACATGGTTCTTGTTTTTAAAATGTTTGCTGAGAGATTTTCACCTGTATCAGCATTTAAATTAAAACATTTTTTATCATTAATTTCTGATTTTTCATTTTCACCTGTAATGCATCTTCTACAAGCTATTTTAATAACTTAATTAAGACCACTAACACCTTAATTGTTTCCAACCAGAAGTAGCAATCTAATGTGAAAATGCACTTACATCAACCTTAAATAAAAATAAATAAATAAATAAAAATCCAAGTAAAGTAAGTTAAATATACACTTTGGGTTTTAGCTGCATATTTACATTCCTTAATTTAGTACAGAACTTAAAAAGTAAGTAATTCTGTTTTCTTTTCTGTGTACAAATCACAGATTTGGTTTTGTCAGTAATAATTACTGAACCACTGAATCCTTTTTCCCAGTGTACACAATCTGAGGCCTGGATTTACTAAAATTCTGCATCCTAACACCTCCTCTTCTGGCTGCTCCTGTTAGGGGTTACCACAGCATATCATCTGTCTCCATTATGAAAATCTGATTTATCATCTGCGTATTTGAATTGGAACAGCTATTACGCTGAATGCCCTTCCTGACGTAACCGTCCCATTTTATCCGGCCTTGGGCTTGAGAGTGCAATGCAAGCTTGGGCTTGCACTAGGTTGTGCAATCCCAGTGGCTGGGTTTGGTAAGAGTCAAGCTCTATCGTCTGAGCTAGCCGGACCCTCTGCATGCACACATAAAAAACTATATGCAAACTGATTGACTGTTGAGATCTACAGTATGTAGGATTGTATCTTTTATATGCTTACTGAATTTGGGTCATTTCCACCAAAAAGGTGTAAAACACAGGGTGGTGTCGGTGCAAATAGATTACTGCAGGGACATTCCCCAGCATGACACTGTTGAGCAAATTAATATGACTGACACACAGGTATTAAATTTGTGGAATTTATGGCTCCTGAGGGCTGAGGAAAGGTTTTCTTTACATATATTTTATCAACTGAACACACGTTTCATTTGAACTTTTTTATTATATTGTATAATTATAATTGTGCACATATATGTTGTACATACAAGCAACTTTAAAATGAGTAAGACAAAGGCATAAAGCTATAATTCAAAAAAGCTCTATTAATTATACAAGAAACATTCCTGTTATCATGAATTAGTATTTATTTTTCTTTCAAGCAGCAGCAGTAGGCTGAAGAAAAAAATGTGCATATTATTTTAAACACAATAAAGAACCTACTTTTTTAAAATTATATGCCAGTATACTGTAATATCCACCCAGCCATCCATCCTCTACTGCTTACTTCTTTATCAGGGTCACGGGTAAGCCTATCCCAGGAGGCATCGGGCACAAGGCGGGGTACACCCTGGACAGGGTTATACTGTAATATATGCTACTTATTCTTTTTCTTTATGTTTAATCTCATGTTGCATTTCTTTGAGTAATATGCTGTATACTACATACGTTTGTCTCTTTAAATAATACCACTAATTTAGTAATCTCAGTTTCCAGAAGCACTTTTTAAAATCTGACCTTGCTACAGCTATTGAGAACAATTACGCTCACAAAAAGCCTGATTTACATACTGTTTTCTGAATTTTGTTTGATGTTGAATAAATTTACACTCTTATTATTTGTAAGTCACCCACAATATCCCCCTGACTACATGTGTAATTTACATGATGTCATGAACGAGCAAATTATTACTTTTTTCTTAATAAATCATGGTCTTAGTGTGTTTTCTCCTTCACACCTGCTTTTCGAGCCCCAATGCTATGCAATGGATATGACAGGGAGTTTTTCCTTGCCACTTTCACCTCAATCTTTCTCATAAGGGATCTAAATCCACATCTGGATTTCTGAAAGCTGCTTTGTGATAATGTCTATCGTTCAATTAAATTATACATACAATTAAATTAAACTGATATCAGGTTTTGTTTGGGTTGATGTCTTCCTCTGCTCTGTGCTAATAAACAGTATGAATGGCTAAAGCCTCCATCCTTGATGTCATGTTTTGGCTGACTAGAAGAAGCTCAGTGATTACAGATGTAATGAGTTAAATATATATCTGCTTATTCTGTCTGGTATGTTTCCCCTCTAGCACAAGCATTCACGGCCAGCGGAATCCTTTGAGCTATAAAATACTCCTACACTCATTCATACATAATGTAGAAGCTTTAGGTTGTAACATAGTCATCGAGTTTTACCTTGGGTGCATACCCTGTGCATGTATCATTTTCTTTTATCTATTATATGTAGTTTTTTTTTCTTCTGGTTTTGAGTGGTGGCTGTTTTGTGTGATGCAGTATATTTAGTAAAGGTTAGACATCATGAAAAAGTACCATAGCATGCCATTTTGGGAACGTTGAACGATATCTTGTGGTTGCCTTTGCCACGTAATTATGCCCTGGGCATAATCCATGTTTTCTAGTTCTCGTGCATCGGTCTGGAGGGATTGTTTTTTCCCCATTCATTTCTACAAACACAGGTTGTAGTCAAAATGTTGTGTCCCACCCAGTGATAGAATAAGCAGTTTGGGGTGTTTTTGGTATTCTGATTGGATGGTTTGCTTTGCTTTTGTAACATTATTTACCATTGAAGATAGGAAGTAAAATGAAAAGTAAACAACATAAAGGTAACTACAGAAACGGTGTTTGTATTAAAATGTAGTGTAAATGTACATTGCATTCTGATTAACAGCAATCCAGGCACAGTACTGTGCCATATTGTACATCATCTTTTCTTTGTGTGCAGATTAGTTTTTGCTCTTTTTCTAAACATCAATGATCAAAAGGAGACAAAAATAGAGCCATAACCTTGAAGCCAAATAAATTTTCATTTTTGAGTGGCACTCGGTTCAAAAGGGTTCATGGGTGCATTTGTATGTAAAAAAGCATCACTGTCCTTTCATCTTTTTGCCCAACGTCTTCGTGTTACACAGTACTTTGTACTGGTGGGTGTATAAGCTGACCTCATTATAGCCAACAAAACTTCTCTACGTATATTAATTTGGCAGTGAGTTTTATGCATAATGATTTACACATGAGGCAGTATCCAGTCCACGCATTCTCTATTAGAAACAAGGGTTCCTGTTGGATGATGAAAGGAAAAGTCGGCCATGAAAAAACATTTATATTTAAAGTATTTACATTAAACTATTTGTGATGTGTTTATTGATAGCATTTTCATTATTCCCGTGAAAAGTTCTTGATTGTCTGCCTTGCTGATGAAACTTGAAGATCTGGAACTTTATCTGTTTGAGCACAGTGTACAGATGAGTTGGTTAAAGAGCTGGACAAATTACGGGACTAAAGCTCTTCTGCGTCACTCTCTTTAGGTAGAGATGCGAGAAGTAAAAGCTAATTTCCACTGGCACCACTATCAGCAGGTAGTCAAACAGTATTCTAGTTAAAAAAGACCTACATGTCAATGAAAAGTTTAAACTAAACAAATCAGGATTTCATTACAAAATACACGTTGCACGTCTTGTGCCCCGAGTTCCCTGGGGTAGGCTCCCCCACGATCCTGTGTAGGATAAATGGTATGGAAAATAGATGGATGGATATCAATACTCAGCACTTTGATTTAGTAAAAGCAATCTAATCATTGTCAGATTTGTATAAAGTCAGCATGCTTAAAACATTTATTTTCATGCTATCAAAATACATGTATGTGGTGAGTTCTTATATTTTTGAGAATTAAAAATAGATGTAACCTTTGTATAAGTGGACTGGTAATATTTTCCACCACTGCTATGGACATAAAATTGGACAATACGAATGGAAGGTGCTTTGACATAAATATTTAATATTGAGATAGTGGCCACTCTTGACAACATCCACTTTTAAGGGTGCATTTAGTGCCAGAATTATGTCCAACTGGACAATGTTAGAGATAATTAAAGCTCAGTGCCATTTATAGAGCAGTATCCTGTTACTTTGCACATTCCCTGTACTAGTCTGAAGGGACAAATGGTGTTTTGGTGCTCAACATCAGTCTAAACAATGGTGTTAACTAATTACGTAATTACAAATGTTCATTTTTTAAACAGGATTTTCATTTTTTAATGCACTGTATTAATCGTGTGACTCTATCATTTTATTCTATGCTTTTAACTGAACAGCTAAACATGTTTGGAAGCCTTTTAATCTATTGACATGAATTACTGAGTCTGGGCTTGCGTGCCTTTCATATTCTCTAACAGTTCTCCAAATTTTTTATGGGTGACTTGATCAGTCTGGAGTGGAACTGGCAGACAGCTTCATTTACACTGATTAAGGAAAACTATCATTGGCTGGTTCACAGTGTTTCTGGGAGATTCTTATGGATAGGAGCTTTGTGTGTAAAACGGGATATGGATTTTAGAGGAAGAATATCTTGGCCAGAGATGAAGTAATATGTCAGTCTGATGAGCCAAATGAGATCCTATTTTTCACATGTCCTCTCCTCTAGTCTCATTGTATCCCTATCCATTTGTGTGGATTAGTTGGGGAGATATAATGGGGCTGAGAAGTCTCCGGTGCTTTGAATTGTCATTTTTTTCTCACAGCTTTTTTACATTTAGAGGTGTGCTTTAAAGTGGTAGCCAAGACAAACACAGGCTCCAGAAACCTGCATATAAATGGTGCTTCATCTAAAAATAAATAAATAAAAAATTGTAGCCATACACATGAATTGAATACACATGTGTAGCAGAATTATTCTGACCTGCTTTTTTTTTCATGAACTCATTTGTAGCTTGACGACAACCAGAAAATACAAAAGCCAACAAATTATGCAACAATATTATTGGTTTGTGTTGGGGATGTAATAAAATGTCACTATCTGTATCGAACCCCAACCCTTGAGGTGTGAGGTAAATGTACTAAATTCACTGTGCAAGATACTGTTCCCCCAAGCCCACTCTCACAGTTATTATATTTGTTTATACCTGTGTTCACTATTTTCTAACTTTTTAAGTTGGTTCTATTTCAATATAGCCTAATTTACACCATCATATTTCAGACCAGACAGTTAATAAGGATGAATGAATGAATGACCACTGTATGTTTAGGTACCTGTTAATGAACATGATTTTCATATCTTACCATTTGCAACTGAGAACCCAGCAAACAGGGGACGTCCCCGGACGTTGTGGACATCCACTTAGGTCTGCATTTGATCCGGTTTATAACGTTCGCTACTGGACGTTTCGAGGACGTCAGAGGATATCAAATCATAACACTACTGAATGTGTTCATTTCAGCAAAAGGCCTGAAATTAACATTCTGTGAACGTCCTGCGGACGTTCAAGGGAACACTACACATGGACTTTTGAGGGACATTCGTAGAGGCCATTTAGGAGACATCCTGGGGACCTTTTTTTGTTAACTGAGAACCTTCCTGGCAAGCTTTCAAGAAAAAAAACACAAATAATGCACATCTGAACACACTGTTTAGACCACATTATGGGGCAGTGGTGGCTTAGCAGTTAAGGCTCTGGTTTACTGATCAGAAGGTCAGGGGTTCAAGCCCCAGCACTGCTAAGCTGCCACTGTTGGGCCCTTGAGCAAGGCCCTTAACCCTCTCTGCTCCAGGGGTGCCGAATCATGGCTGACCTTGCGCTCTAACCCCAGCTTCCTGACAGGCTGGGGTATGTGAAGAAAACAATTTCACTGTGCTCTACTATAAATTTGACCAATAAAGACTCATCATTATCTGTCATCCCAAATAATGTATTCATTTTTGGTTACATCCCTAGGCTTTGATTATATGTTAACTTCCATAAGTCATTCTCTTCTACTACATAATGTATAGCAGTTTCCTTTTAAATCTACTAGTTTTTAATTGTTAATCAGATAAATCTACTAGTTTATATCATTTCTTTATTCACCGTCACAACGTCTCAATAAATACCCTTATAATCTCTGCTGGGACTGTCTGATAAGACACAATCCAATATACAATCCAAACCCAGACAGCGAGTCTCTTGTGTTATCTTCTATATTTCATTATATAATTGTTTGCTTAGTTCTTAATGACTTTAGTAATTTCAATGTTAATTTTAAGCAATGGGTCTCTTTATTATTTTTTAGCACTTTTGTGATACTATGTTTTATAGCATGGATGAACGCCAGAAGACATTGTACAAACTGATAGTTTCGAGAAGATTTCCACATCTCGCTCCTTCATTAGTCAGTTTCTCAGATTCAGGTCCAAAAGAAACCCAGTGTACGCAAGTCAGATAATCCACCATGATGAATGCCTCCAGGGCAAACAGCAGCAGTGGGAAGAAGATTTGGCAACCTTACTTATGGCCTCAAAGAACAATCGCCTGAAGAGAAAAAAATAACCGGCAAAATGGGGAATGTAGCAAAAAATTGATTTCAAGCCAGGTGTACACGAGGGAAAATGTCAGAGTGTTAATAAAGATATATGAGTCTATCTCATAAAGCCCTGCTTTTAGCATGTTTGCCGATGTAGAAAAAAGAGGATATCTATTTGCACTATATATATTTTGTAGATGTGACAAAGCAACCTTTTTTTTGGGATATATCTGGATATCTTCTTGTTTAGCTCCTAAAATGCAATTTAAGCTTTATCTAACTCACAATAATATGAATATGTTTAAATCTTATCATGAATATATATGAACTCATATACCAACTAGCGGACACCCTTTTAATTGCAATAAACAAATTGGCAATAATTAACCACAACTGTGGTGCAGTTAAATCCTTATTGGTTTGAATTATACTATCAATTCCAAAACTATTGGCACACCTTATAAGAATAGACAAAAATGATAACCATTACTGATTCAAATTGTATAAACTACACTATATGTCCAAATGTTTTGGACATCAGACCAACGCACATATACTGTATATGAGCCTTCACCAAACTCTTGCCACAAAGTTGGAAGCACACAAATGTATAAGATGTCTTTGTATGTTGTAGCTTTACATTTTCCTTTCAATGGAACAAGAGGCCCAAACCTGTTCCAGCATGACAATGCCCCTGTGCACAAAGTGAGCACCATGAAGACATGGTTTGACAAGTTTGAAGTGAAAGAACTCAAGTGTCCTTCACAGAGCCCTGCATAAAATGCAGAAATCTCAACCCCACTGCATAATGTGCTTTGTAGATAAAGCGTATATAAGTTCAGACCATTTACCAATAAGGCGAGCACTATTCTGTTGATGTGTTTATTGTTTCTTTCTTTTATATAGTACATAGAGCACCATCACTGGTTGAATAGGAGCACTGTGCCTATAAAATTTGAGGGAGAAG
Organism: Noturus placidus; assembly: GCA_022414735.1. Lineage (NCBI taxonomy): Eukaryota > Metazoa > Chordata > Actinopteri > Siluriformes > Ictaluridae > Noturus > Noturus placidus. The sequence goes on from JAFFST010054250.1 coordinate 329,561, forward strand.
CACTAGAGAAGTCAAGGCATACAGGACTCTCCCTCCCATCCCTCCATCTGTTTGCAGTAGTTTTATCCAATCTATATGCATATGTTATAGGAAATATATTATGGCATATAGTATATCATCCCTGGATAAACATTTGTACTTTAATAACATCAACATCAACAACAATGTGAAAAAAACACACTCTATCTACACTCTACTGCAAATGATACCAATTACAGTAGGCCTATGTTTTGTACAAATCATGCCTCATTTAAATATTAATAGGAGCATATATTACAGTAGAGGCTAATGCAAAAGGTGCTCTCTTCTGCAGTAAAATCGGAGGCTAGATCATTAACACTTCTATGGTCTTGGGCTATACCCAGCTACTCACTGTTGAATAATCAGTGTGAAATACTACAACCGTTATTGATTTTCTTTGCCGCTGTAACATCTGGTTTGGGCACCTCCAGGGTTGAGCGTTCGAATCCCAACCGTTTGCATGTTCTCCCCATCCTTTGAGGGATTCCTCCGGGTACTCTGGTTTTCTCCCTCAGTCCAAAGACATGCGTGGTAGGCTGATTAGCAATTCCAAATTGTCTGTAGTGTGTGTAATTGCAGCCTGTGATGTATTGGAACCCTGTCCAGTGTGTCCCCGCCTTATGCCCAGAGTTCCCTGGGATAAGCTCCAGGCTCCACTGCGACCCTGTGTAGGATAAACAGTATGGAAAATGGATGGATGAACATCTGGTTTGCACATTAGTGATCTAAACCTACATGCGGTTTTCTATTGTTAAAAAAGCTCTTTGAAGAAAATTGTGTTGGACTTAATTGAATTAATAACCTGGACACGCCCCTGACTTGACTGTGCTTTTCTATAGACAGTGTTGTATAATATACTGATTTTAGTTAATTAATTGATGTTTAAGTAGTGTTTACACACACACACACACACACAAAGGGAAATGTTAACGATACACACACTAATTAGACATCAGTTACAGAAGAAAAATCTTCTGAAGCAATGTTTACAGTTTACAGACGTCACAAGAGTTGCCAGATTGGTGTTACAGCTTCCAACTCTTCCCTTTTATCGCATTAGGGTGGAAACACATGTTTGGGTGGGTCCTTGTGAAACTGGGCGGGGTTGCCTACAAAATAACAGTGTCTGGGGATCAATCTGGCATCCCTGAGCAAAAGCCCAGTAAACAGCTGAAAAGCGACTGAGCTCTGCGTCGGGTTTATTTCTGAGACACGAGCACGAGTGAGAGCAGCAGCACAGGATGATAGCTGAAGTGTTTTCCATCACAACACTAAATACATCTCTACATCAGAATAGTTCATAATAGAACTCAAGACGGACCTGAGGGTGCAGTTTTGTTGTCCAAAGTTAAGTTATTATAAACACACGATGAACGATATTAAAGTTGCTGTTCTTGGAGGAGAAGGAGTCGGGAAGTCAGGTAGGCTTGTCTTCTTGTCTTTTGCGCTCTTTTGATGTGTTGTGGATTTTCTGTCCGTTCACTCATTGTTTTGCACTGACAGCGCTCATCGTGCGATTCCTAACCAGGAGATTTATCGGAGAGTACGCCTCATCATCAGGTACACTCACTTCATCTCTACTGTATTCTTCTCACGCACCTGGTGATTCTCATGACTTCCACTACAGCTCTCTAATGCTCCACAACATATACTGTAATGTGGCAATAGAGTGAATCACACTAAAGTGTAACATGCATATAAACATCATAAATATACTGTAACACTAAAGTGTAACATGTTACATCATAAATATACTGTAACGATAAAGTTTAACATGTTACATCATAAATATACTGTAACGATAAAGTGTAACATGCAAGTTACATCATAAATATACTGTAACACTAAAGTGTAACATGCATGTTACATCATAAATATACTGTAACACTAAAGTGTAACATGCATGTTACATCATAAATATACTGTAACACTAAAGTTTAACATGTTACATCATAAATATACTGTAACGATAAAGTGTAACATGCAAGTTACATCATAAATATACTGTAACACTAAAGTGTAACATGCATGTTACATCATAAATATACTGTAACGATAAAGTGTAACATACATGTTACATCATAAATATACTGTAACACTAAAGTGTAACATACATGTTACATGTACATCATAAATATACTGTAACAATAAAGTGTAACATACAAGTTACATCATAAATATACTGTAACACTAAAGTGTAACATGTTACATCATAAATATACTGTAACACTAAAGTGTAACATACATGTTACATCATAAATATACTGTAACACTAAAGTGTAACATACATGTTA
>JAFFST010054250.1:364954-377081 GCA_022414735.1 Noturus placidus
TATATATATATATATATATATATACACTTTGGGGCAATTTAGACATGACTAGCATGTTTTGGGAGGTGGGAGGAAACCAGAGAACCCAGAGGTAATCCACACATACATAGGGAGAACATGCAGAGAAATTCCTAACAGACAATAACTCGAGCTAAGGATCGACTCCTGGAGGTGTGAGGACGCAACTGCTGTGACAACACACCATCCAACTAACCTGTTGTTAATGATAAATACTGTAGTCAGCTTGTTTGTGATAATATTTAACTTGGCAATCTAGCTTGATTTAGTTAATGCTGTTGTTTTAGCACTGTAAATGTGTCATACCAAGTGGCATGAAGAACACTAAAACACGGAGCTGTTGTAGCTGGATTTGACAGATCTGATCTATGAGTAGTTCTTTGATTTTATCATTAACACTATCTTCCTCTATCTTTCCACACCCCGTCTGAATAACGTCCAAACAGTTCACTTTAAACAGAGGATGCAATATTTCAGATCCCTCAATCCCTCTATTGTCTAGTGTATAAAAACATGAGTGAACATGAGAATGAACACCTGTGCTGGGTGTGGGTAGCCCTGATCCTGATCACACGGCTAATCTCTGGGTTTTGATATCAGGCCTGTGAGGTGGTTTTACCCTCATAGACTTGGGTTTGAGCTCAGTGAGCTGTACATAAGTGACCCACGACTATTACTGTGCTCACACATGGCTGAGTGCTCTGTGAGTTCACTAGTTCTTTCAGAATCCATGTGCAGATGTACAGAGAGTGAGACAGTTCTGAGCAAACTGTATATGATATATGCCATTAATAATGCGCGGGACTGGTGAACGAAATGTGATTTGATGGTTTTACATTGCCGATACAGCTGCAGTCATGTAGACCGACAATGACGAGCCCCTGCTTGGGCAAAATGGGTTAGAATTACAGTGAAGTCATTTCTGGGAAGTAACAAAACACATTTACTTTATACTTTACTTGAGGGTTTCATTCATTTATACATATTATATTTAAATATTCATGAGGTGTTTTGTGAATCCGGTGCTAATCTGTTGGTTGGTGTGGTATTTTCATTATAACCATGAAGGTTAGCACTTGGCTTACATGCTGCTGTCATAGGGGTTATTACTAGTGCAGTTACAATATCATTTAATAGAAGAAAAAATTTCAACACTCTCAAACACAAGTAATAACTGTCTCTCTTTTTTTTGTTTTGTTTTTTTTTGTTTGCTGTTAGCTCCTAAAAACAAAAGAGCAAAACTTAATCTCTATGAAGAAAGAGCTAAATCCCACAGAACCACTATTGGCAGGTAGTCAAACCGCACCCTGCTGAAAAAACAATAGAAACCATCATAGAAATTCTAAAGGTTTCTACTACAAATACCATTACAAACTATCAGCTAACCATTACAGTCATTACCATTATCATTATTAGTCCTTAATGGTATCCATTAGGTATAACATGCCACCAATAGAAGGCAAAAAATTACCAATAGAGACCCACACGGACTATTACAGATTTTATTAAAACCAATACAATTCATTCTCTGACTAGAAACATAAATGAAAGAAATAAAAAAAAAAATCAAAATAGAAGAAAACTCATCCCAGGTCAACTGAACCCCAGGTTCAGCACATGACGTCAAAGCAACATGTCTGCTCAGACAGTCAACAGTAAACTTCACTACTTTAAATGAGTTTTTAGTAGTATTTATTTTATATCAATCAACACAAACACATATTTGGTTAAATCTATAACACTAACCATTTTGTTTTGATAAAGTAAATACACCATAAACCCATCATTAATGTTAAAACTTGTTGCTAACAAAAAGCTAAAGCTTGTTGCTTTCATCAAACTAAAGCTAAGAAATGTGCATTTAAATCTTTATTTAACCCCTATCTCAGGCAACAGTCCATCATTTTAAATGGTTTCTTTGCTGACAGGTTGCATCTTGCTCTTAAATGACTGACATGGCTGGAAGTAACCGGGTTGAGTTTTTAGCATATAATTAGCAAATACACTAAATGTGGTGAACTAGCATCCATGCTAATTGCATGAGGGCATTATGGCATTTTAATGATTTCTTTAAAAATATATATCCATCCATCTTCAACCGCTTACTCCTTTATCAGGGTCACGGGGAACCTGGAGCCTATCCCAGGAGGCATCGGGCACAAGGCGGGGTACACCCTGGACAGGGTGCCAGTCCATCGCAGGGCACAATCACATACACACTCACACATACACTACGGACACTTTAGACACGCCAATCAGCCTAACATGCATGTCTTTGGACTGGGGGAGGAAACCGGAGTACCCGGAGGAAACCCCCGACACACGGGGAGAACATGCAAACTCCACACACACGGCCCTGGCGGGGCCCGAACCCCGGACCCTGGAGGTGTGAGGCGAACGTGCTAACCACTAAGCCACCGTGCGCCCTAAAAATATATATTTATAATATAATATAGTTACATATTATTATATATAATATAATAATATATACTCCTATTTTTAAGAGAATTATTGAATAAAATTAGGATAAGTGGGATAAATGCTAAAAACAAAAAAAGAGAGAGAGACGTCTATAAGGGAAATGCTGCCATCTTCTGGACGGTTAAAAAAAGATTCAGGAGCGATTAGCGGCCGGATTCTAAACGGCTCCGTATTGATCGTGTAGTGCACTCTGTAGGGTACGCGGTCTGTTATTACGTAGCCGTTGTAGGGCATCTATATATGGAGCAGGGAGTGGTTTGGAAATCATCCAGTAACTCGTTCATCTTGCATTCCGACTCACAGGTGATCCTGTTTTGCTCTGAAATACACAAATAACAAGTGTTTATATTAATAACATAAAACAATATCCCCTTAACAGGAGTGAAAATTATAAAGAAAATAGTTGTGCAGGTAAAAACATATCCTACTTCCGTTTTCACCTCTTCTAAGAAAACGGAGGCAGGTCTTTCCAGTAAAGACAGGTGGGTTTTTTTTTTTCATTACATTTACATACACTCCAGGAAGTTCAGCTCATTTGTCTCGCCTACTTTGACACCGCACCTTGTTCCACTGCACGAAAAACAGTTTGAGAACAGAAGCTGAAAACAGTTTTAAGATAATAATTCAGGGATTATTGCTGTACCATGAGAGCAGCATGGCTTTCAGGTGTTTAACAGCTGCTGTGTTTGTCCTCTCTCTGTCTGAGGTGTCATGTCTAACAATAGCAAACAGCTCCTCTCTGACCTGCAACCAAATGGTGAGTAGATCATAGAGTTTAATGGAAAAACAAATCTTTACAATTTCATAATTCATTTAAAAACTAAGCTTCAAGATTTCAGGTTTAGGTTTGTTTTAGTTTCTGATGACCCTTCGTGTAAAACAGTATCAAAATTCTATTTGTTTGTTTGGCTTTTCTTTCTTTTCCTAATTACAAAGACATTCTGTATTCATATGGCCTTATTTAATTTCCTGTGTTTTTAGACAAGATCTCAACATCTGACATTCTACAGGGTTTTTTTTTCCCCTTCTATATAATCATGAGTAATAGCAAAACACCTTAAATGACACACAATGTTGGCAAGTACTGATGGACAACATAGTTGTATGACGCATGTTAATTGTATTAATACTGTTTATTCTGTATCAGATGACTTACAGTACAGAAAGTCAACATTTAACCCATTTAATATTGCTCACTTTCCTTCAAATGATTGTTTCCTATTGTTCTTTCCTTTAAAGGTGCCATGCGATATTCAAAAAAGTGAGTGTTTTCTCTGTGCGCGCGCACACACACAGACACACATACTTGTCTGTGTCTTACTATCCTTGTGTGGACCTTCCAAAAGAACCTTTTGGCTCTTAATAATAATAATAATAATAATAATAATAATAATAATAATATTCATAGTCATATTGAGTTATTAATTTAAAAATGTATTTAAAAACTGTCATATGAAATTCATTAAAAGTATTAATAATCCTATAGCACTTTATCTTTTGAGTTCAAAATCTGAGTTTATTCCTGTTTTCCTCAGATAACTGCATGTATAAAGAATGGATGAAACCGCAGCATTTCACTCCGACCAGTCCAGTGGATCTGAAGGTTCATGTAGACGTCAGAACGGATGAGAACAGAGACTTGGTGCCTGTAATCGTGGCCGAATGGAAAGCAAGGGATGATGGTTAGTATGTGAAGTCACCACGCTATGAGACATTGAGACATGAGTATTCTATAATGTGTTTCCTGCTGACCTACATGCACTCCTGTATTTCTTTAGCACTAAGCCAATGTTGAAGAAACACAAGTTGTGTCAAAATGAATTTGATATCCGAAAACAAAATGATATCTGCATGACCTGTTAATTATAGACAATATCATTATAGGAAGTGAATAGATTTATTTAATTATTTCTGATTATGATTGGTGATATCAATATTTAAAAATGTTAACAAATTTCAGGAAACATGAAGTGAAACTGGATCTTTCTTGCAAAGATTGAGGTATTGTGTAAAAAAGAAAGGGAGAAAAAAAAGTAGGCCATGAAAGACAATAACTTTGTCTAATTTGCATACTTTTATCATTTTTAACTGAATTTTGAAGGAGAACTATCCATGCATTAAGTATATGTTTCTTGCAGGGAGCATTATACATTTGACTGGAACCGAGTTTCAAGTGACAAAGCAGGGCAGTGGCGAACACTTCTGTGTCCATTACATATTTCACAATAAGATTACTACAATGAGAACTCCTTCTGGTGAACAGGTGAGACATAAAACAACACAAAACCACTATTTATACCTCAACATCTTTCTATTATTATTATTATTATTATTATTATTATTATTATTATTATTATTATTATTATTATTATTATTAAATCTCTGATGTCGTATTTTGAATTGCAGTGGTCTTTCTATCTGGACAAAGTGGTTGTTGAACCAGGTGAGACATATTTGGTGTCAGTCTCCAACCTCCCCAAGCCCAATTTAGCCCACACCAGTTACAACATCAACAAAACTATCGAAGTCTCTGGTAAGTTAATGCAAGTAAATGTTTAAAGGTTTAACTAAGATTAAGACTGATCATCACTTCACTGCACTGTACAGACTTTTATTCCAAGTCACATGATAATTAAAAATTAACAATTTTGAAAGTAATTAAATTTGTGTATTTGTGATTAGCAGTGAACAACACTGGACAAGTCATGACACAGCTATGATTCACTCTACCCCTGAAAAAGCTTTTATTACTGTGTTTGCAAGTGCATTTTCACGTTTAGTGGGACTTTTTGAGTGCGCTGTTCGTTTAAGAGGAAGTGGCTTTTGACACTGTATGGATCAATACTGCTGTTTACTTAATACTGCTGTTTGCCACAAACTCTGCTAGCTGACCAAAAAACACTTCAGCCATAAAAATGATGTCTTAGATCTGGCTGGAAAATGTACTGTAGCAGTATGTCCATATTTGAACTACTACCAGAGACTTTACCACTACGGCCAAAAGATTTTCCATGTGCAATGTCTCGTGCATTTTGCCACGTCCGCCTGAACATGCCCTTGCTGAAAATCTCACCCAAAATCTAATTTAGTTCAGAATGCTGTTATAAATTTTGTATCTGTTACAACAGGTTGTAAAAGTCCTGCTATGCAGTCGACTCGAATCTGTATTGAAAGAGGTGAGTGAACATCTGTCGTTATTTGCCTTAGGAAAACAAAAACTAACATGCATATGTACTGTCGTTATTTTTTAAGCACACTGCTTTGTTACGCATCATTTCCACGCATCACTGCCTACGAATGTAATATTCACTGATCTCCTTGTGCCACAGGAGAAAACTGGAATCCCAACATTTCCATGGTGAAGTCAGGACATCAGAACAGGACACTTTTTGTTACCTTTGACACTGATGAGCATTCTGAAAGTTATAAAGTCCATTTGAAGTGCAAAGAACAAAAAGAAACCCAAAATCTCAGTAAGGTAAGGAACTAATTTAGACATTTCACACGCTGCTATGATATTATCGCTACTTATTTTGTCATTCTCGTACTTTGGATGAGCTAAGAATGAGTTATAATGCAGAAAGCAGTAAAGTGACGCACATCTTCCACGCACTGATTACAAACCTATTATTATAGCTTTTTCAGTGCATCTTTTCTTATGCACAGGAAAACGGGTCATCACTAAATGTCGCGTTTGACCTTGAAGCTTGGCCACACACATGCTGCAGTTTCACTGTGGAGGTATTTTTTTCAATAGTTTTGGAGTACAACATATAAAATGTATACCTCCATTTATTATATACATTTTCATATTTTAAGTGTTAACATGCATATATTTTTTTTTTTTCCCAAATTATTTATTTATTTATTTAATTCCACATGTAGATCCAGCCCTTCTTTAAGTGTGGAAATGACTGCTTACGGAAGAAAAAGAGTTTTAATATATGTCCAGGTATGAAACTAATACGATCATCCAGTTTTCTGTATTTATTTTTTTTGTGTGAGTGCTAGAATGAGCAATTGAATGTTATTGGTTATGTTAATTTTTCTAAACAGACCCACCTAAGCCACTCGCAGATGCAGATCATTTGTGGAAGGTTTTTACTGGGTTGTTTGTCCTACTCTGTGGCCTTTGTACCATTTGTATCGTTTGTTTGCGCTGCAGGAAGCAGAAGAAGGGTAAGTAATATGAAATAATATTTTTATTCCAAATGTAGCGGTACAAATAGCTCTTGGTAACTTTCAGAAATTTGCTTATTGTGAGCAAAATATGCTACCTATTTATAAAATTTAAAAAAATCACTGACTGACATGATTATTCAGTAAATATTATACATTGGATTACAGGTACAGAAAAACCTGTGAACAAGCTCTGCCCAAGTGACCTTCCAAATGCTGAATGTTCTGTGCTGATCATCTACTCAAGAGACCACCCAAAATACACTGATATAGTGCTGAAGCTCTGTGCCTTCTTGAGGGCCAAATGCGGTACGGAGGTTTACTTAGACCTCCTGGACACAGCCTCTATTGGAGCCATGGGTCGCTTGCAATGGACTGAATTACAGAAGCGTCGTATAGAGCAATCCTCTGACAAAGTGCTGGTCCTTTGCTCACGTGGAGTGCAGGCCAAGTGGGGGGCCATGTGTGGCGAACCTCGAGTCCTCTTACGTGAGGATGTTTGCTCACCAATGGGGGACATGCTGACACTCGCCCTGCAGCTCATTACACCCGACATGCAGCGGCCTGCCTCTTATGCCAAGTACTTGGTAGCATATTTTGAGGATATAAGTGACGAATATGATGTGCCCTCCATGTTTGACGTGGCGGTCAAATACAAGCTAATGAAGCACTTTGAAGAGCTCTTCTTCCGGATCGTGGATCTGGAGAAGTATCAGAAGGGGATGGTGCACACATTTAAGGGCATTGGCATCGATGACTATATCAGCTGCCCATCAGGCAAAGCTTTGAGGGACGCCATTGAAACCTTCCAGGCTTACCAGTTAGAGAATCCGGACTGGTTTGAAAAGGAGTGCTTAGCCAGTGAAGATGAGGTTCCGGTAGACGAGAGCAGACCTTTTCTTAACGGGAGTCCCACACCGGTTCATAAGTGTGAGCCTGTGCTCAACATTGGACCATCCGTATGCAAGTGTGAGGTGGAGATACACCCTATGGACCAGACCCATAGTGTATGGTCCACTGAAATACCACATCTTAACCTGGAATATGAGGAACCTTCTGATCTAGATATCCAACCAGCATGCCAGGAATATTCCCTCCATCCAGTTGAAGTTGTGAAAGCCCCACTTGGTATCTACAAAGCTGGGGTGTGCCATGCAGATCTGGAGAACCATCCCTGCCTTTTAGTTGAACCTGTACTACGGGAACCTTTACCGTCAAGTAGGAACGAGGTATATGTGAACAGCTGGCCACCTACAGAAGACTCCCCTGCCATTGATAAAGAGGAGGCCCTGAAGAAACTACTGAACCTCCAGGTCTCCCTGGTATCCGTTGATATTACAGCTCCTCCACCTTCAGTGGATGATCAGTTCCAGACATCTTGGGATATGCACTCATCCCAGCCAATGGAGATTGATGAGAATCAGGTGGAAGAGGCCTCAGGAAAGAGACAATCTAGATTTTCAGATCAAGGATACAGTTCAAGAGACTCTATGGTAAGGGAGGAGCCTCCTCCAGCCTCTCTTGCTGCACTGGCTAAATTGCAGGAAGCCCTGTACCTAAACAGTCCCATCTCGTCTGGATTCTGTACAGAGACAATGGAGAGCTGATATTAACATGAGGAGTCAGGGTTGAGGAGCATCTGTAGCCTATCCCATGAACACTGAGCGTGAAGCAGGAATGCAGCTTAATGGGCTGCCAGTCCATAGCAGACTGCCAAGTACACACACATTCACAGCTTGAAAAACAACATTGTTCTCAGGTTGTCAACAGGAAACCAGTGAAAACCCACATATTGTGTAGACGTGTTTTATTGTTTTCTTGGGTACATCAAGTGACAATTATTTGAAACCTGTGAACTGCTGTTTGTAGTGCTTACATGAGCTTAATAATGCAAAAGAAAAAAGTTTTGTAACATTTTTAATGACATTTTAACAGACATATGGACATCTGTCCACTGATTTCCACTTAAACAAGTATTACATTTAACATTGCACATAATCTTTTTGGTTAAAATGAGTTTTCATCACTGGGAATCTACAAGCTGTAATTTACGATATACTGATTACTTTACCATTGCATGCATTGCACTATAAACAACTTTTCATGTAAAAACAAACGGGTATGAAGATTATTTGTTTCTCGGTTTTCTCGTAGGTAGAATTTTATAATCAGATTAATGGATCTCCATCACATGGGGGTTTTGAATGTAATACTATAATAGTACTTTATTAATAACTGCAAATAAAAAAACTGTATCTTTGGTTGCATTTGTTGTGTGCTTTTTTTTGTGTAAATTTATTGTAAACATATCTGTCAAATAAAATGGTTCACCTGTCCAATTATTCCAGGTTTAAGATTTGATAATAAAATTCCGCCATTTTATTTTCCAACAAGGTGATGTCAGGATTTTATAGTGCAAAAAAAAAAAAAAAAGAAAGGCCCATAAAGACTCTTGTGAGAGGGACTTCTGTATAACATTTGAAGGTGTATAATTCGGCATTTTACATGCGTGTTATTTTTCTCATATACACATATTCAAACATAGAATACATTTGTATTATAAACATATTCACAATGCACGGTGAGGCACAAAAATCCCAATTTTCATAATGCACTTTCGGCCTGCATATTTAACTTTCCTTTACGATTCTTTCCGCTCTTTTTAAGTAAGGTTCCACCACTGCTGTTTTTGGATACCAGCTAATACACTTCCTTGTCATTGAAATGCTTGTTATCTAAATCTAATTGAACCTGTAGATTAACCAAACAGGTTTGTAAAGTAGTGTATTCCAGTTCTGTGGAAAGAGCTAGAAAACATGGGGTTTTCCATTTCTTTGATCAGGCCTACTTATATTTCCTGCCTCTGACCTATTATGATACTTGAACTGAACTAAATGTTCAAGATGTACGTTGTCGGCATGTTGAGATCATGCAGAGAGGTAGCCTAGCTCTGAATGGAGACTAATAACGTACAGCTACTGTTCCGAGGCCGATCTTATGTGAGCATGAGGTCTATGGGCTACATATTTCCTAACTTTGTGGTATTCACAAAGTGTGAACAAGTATGTGGTTATGACCAATGGTATTAGCAATCATCCCAAACCCATACTGTACACAACTAATGCAGTATTTCTTTCACAGCCACCGGCCGTAACATATCCTCCATTGACATTTTAAATAAAAAGAACATAGAATTTTCACTTGAAATATACACCAAGTCCTTAACATTTGACACCTTTTTCACAAGTGCATTTAAATACATCAACAGACAATGTGTCTGACTGCTCAACAACTGCGAGACAATGTCTACTTCACATTAGTTCAATGATATCTATTTAATGTTATATAGGTTTTTAGCATAGAAAATAAACCACTAATGGCATAGCACCCATTACTGACACATTTTCACAAGTTCGCAAGACACAAGATTCTGTGAATCTAAATGTGAGGTATGCACTGAGACTGAGAACAGACTTCATGTCTAAATTCATTGCTTAGATCCATTTACAAACCGTGTGATCCTATTACAGGCAGTCCTGCCATGGTTAATCAGAGAGAGGTGCTCAACCTACTTTTTTAACGAATACGCTTGATTTTGTTCTTTCAGTTCAGCACTTATTAGCAGGCAAAGTCTACCATTTTGACCAACGTGGTCTGTGTTTTGAACATCATATTGATTCTCTGAATGTTTTCATTTCACTCTTCTGACTAAACCTTTGCAATTTTGCACTGGTTAAATACTTCCTGTCAATTTAGGACTTTTTCTTAACTGACTCGAATTCTTAAGGCAAGACACTACAGGTAGAAATGACAATTTTGGCCACAACAGTCATTTTTCAATTTTTTTGGGGATTAAAAAACATACATCTGTAATTACATATAACATTCACTTAATATGTATTGATTATTTGTTTAATTCACTGTTTTTCATCCACTCATGGCCACACTATCTGAAACTTTGATGAAGGCAATATAAACACTATAGACCGCATTACAATGGAAACACATGAAATCACATTTTTTTGAAAAATGTTACAAATTCTAAATTCAGAAGCAAAGATCTCAGTTTCTACATGACCGGCATTTATTAATTTTAAATTCATTGCTATTCCTAATTTGAAGGATATTGCAGAGGAATTTCCCAAAATGCTCATTATTGTTGAATTTATGTTAGAATTTATAATGAAAATGGCAACAAAAAAATAATACATTTTTTTAAATTAATAAATATGATATTTTCTTGTTTAAACAAACTTTCAGTAAAAAGAACATGTCTCCACTGTGAAATAAGTATTTTAGTTCTAAACATAAAGCTTTAATTAGTATGCAACATTTATGTATGTAAATGTACATTACTGAAAATTACATTACTGTGCCAATGCAAAAATACCTGTAAGAATACCTCACAAAGCTTTTAATTTATTTATTTTTAAAGAAACAGATCCTATTCACCTGTAGTGTTTGGCCTTAACACAGGAAGTGAATGTTTGACATATAGAAAGATTGAGCTGCTCTTGTTAGGGAGCGTTAGCCTGCAGCTAGTGATCAGTTTCATACTACCCTGTCAGTAGTGTTGTGTCGGTAATAGATGCATTTCATGCTTTGAACAGCACATGTGTGACATTCCATTATTACTATGAATAAATTCTCAATAGTTTCATTAAAGTGCCTCACAATACAAGTGCAAATCAAAAACACCACGAGTCACGCATTACTAATGACCATCAGGATCATGAATACACACCAGAGAAGGTTTACACCTGGTGAAGTCCAGGGAAGAAAAGTTGGATTTGGCTCAGTTCCAATATAGCATCCTATTGGACTTGGCTAATAATATGAAGTTAGCCTGATATTAGATATTTCATATCCATACCAAAAGTTCAGTGATGCTAGTTAGGGACTGACTTTAAAGTGGCATAAGTTGAAAATGACAAAATCAATAAGTTTTTGCTTGAGTACTATATAAAGGTTGCAGGTAGATGGCAGTAATGATGTGCAACTTCTGGACTTTGAATGTAGAATAAAAAATAAATTTTTACCTTTGGACCTTGTTTGAACTGTTTGACAATGTTCAAACTAACTGTAAAGAGTGCAACTATGTGACAATAACGAGGCACAATTTTTGGACATAATTCAATACTCATTTCAATATTAGCTTTTCTTAAGCAAGCAACATTTAAATTGCAATTTTCTCAGTTCTATGCAAATTAGGTATGTGGTAAAGCCACAAATCCATATGATTGGCTCAAATTATTACTCAGACCAATCCTATGGTGTGTGTGGTCCAACATTTACAACATAAGGTCCTATTTATAGTTTGATGCACAAAAGCTTGTTTACCATGGTTACTCCCTCCATCCAGCTGTAAAAGCCCCACTTGGTATCCATCTTATCCTGTTATATACACAACCTTTCTTTCTTTCTCTCTCTCTCTCTCCCTATATATATA
>JAFFST010054250.1:377101-406166 GCA_022414735.1 Noturus placidus
TATATATATATATATATATATATATATATATATACATACACATATACATATATATGTATATATATGTATGTGTGTATATATATATATATATATGTGTGTGTATATATATGTCAGAAACTACTGATCTCCTGGGATTTTCACACACAACAGTCTCTAGAATTAACACAGAATGGCTTGTAAAACAAAAAAAACGTCCTGTGAGCGTAGGGTCTGAAGGCTGAAACAGACCCTTGTTGATGAGAGAGATCAGAGGAGAATGACCAGACTGGTTTGAGCTGACAGGAAGTGTATTGTAACTCAGATAATTACTCTTTACAAACGTGGGGAGCAGAAAAGCATCACAGAATGCTAAACACGTGTGCACAATGTGGCCTTCTGCTATTATAGCAGATCCACCTCAAGGTTCGATGTTATGTGCATGCTGAGATGTTTTTCTGCTCACCACAGTTGGAAAGAGTGATTATATTAATAACTGTATCCTTCCTGTCAGCCCAAACCAATCTGGCCATTTTCTTCTGACCAACAAGGAGTTTCCACCAACAGAACTGTGGCTCACTATTTTTTTATGTTTGTTTGTTTGTTTGTTTGTCGCACCATTCTGTGTAAACTCTACAGACTGTGTGTGAAAATGCCAAGAGATCAGCAGTTTCTGAAACACTCAAACCAGCCCATCTGGTGCTTACAATCATGCCATGGTTAAAATCACAGAGATCACACTTTTTCCTTCATTCACATGTTTGATGTGAACATTACCTGAACATGTATCTGCATGATTTCATGCATTATGTTACTGCCTCATGATTGGCTGATTGGATACCTGCATAAATGAGCACTTGTACAGGTGTTCTAATTATTCTAGCATGTGCAAAACCCTTTACAGTTGGTTTTAGAATTGTATACCATGGGGTTCAAAATATATTGGAATTCAAATAAGTAAAAGAATAAGAAAAAACAAACCATAAAATATGTTTTACTCTGACTCATGTGCTGAATATCAAACATCCAATATCATGTTTACGTGACATGGGTAGAGAGTAAATGGTAGAGAGTAGAGAGTAGGATCTGTCTGCAAATCTCAGAAGAATAGATATGTCTTTGAGGTTATATATGAACTCACAGACATGCATTGCAAGAATTAGGAATATTTTATGATTTCATCAATCGAATATCCTGTAAAGTAAGTTTGTTAGCCAGTTAGCTAGCATTGGCAGTGAAGACAATGAATACTGCACTTGTGAGTATTAGTAAATCCCCGCAAAAATCCTATCAGGGTAGTGCGTGTTAGCTAGCTTTACAGTGTAAAGCTAGACTTTACAGTGCAGATTATGAAGACCTATGAATAGAACGTCCCCTTAAATCCTGTCAGGTCAGCTTATGTTAGCTATTTGGTAAGTGTCAGCAATTAAAGGAAAAATCCACCCTGATTGACCATATGTGGTTTTCAGTGAGGCAGAAGATTTATTTTATGATTAAATTTGGACTTTTTTCATTGACATGTCAAACAGATACTGTTCCACATCTTCAACTTTCATGCTAATCCTGCTGTCAACACCATCGCACTCATCATCTAGCCAAGTTTAGTATCTTAATAACATATGACACTGAACGTCCCAGGAACATGCTGAGTGAGAAAAGAAGCTTTTGCTCTTTTTGTTTTTAACAACAAAACCTGACAGTTATCACTTATGTTTGAGATTGTTGAAAATGTTTGTTCTATTAAACTTCATGTTAACTGCCCTAACACCATCACCTTGTGACTTCAGAGTGGCAAGTTCTCACAAGAATAAGGAAAATACAACAACAAAAAACAACAAATTCGCAGCAGTGAGCACATAAACATTTCAATGTGTGAAATGTTTCAGGGTGGAGTTTTTCCTTGAACTGGACCCAAGGTCCTGATAAGAAATCCTGTCAGGTTAGGTTACTAACCACGTCAATGCTAAGATTCCCAGCTGAAGACTTAAAGCCACGCCCACTCACAGCTGCTCACATTTCAAAAATGGACTCCTTTACATGCGTTCTGTGACCTGCAGACAAACCCTGGCGTGTATCTAGTCTATGACTACGTTTACATGGACAGAAGTAATGTACTTATTGACCTTACTCTGATTAAGAATGCTTTTAGAATACTCCTGTCATGTTCCCGTTTTACATGCTTTAGAACACGTTCAACATGCAGTTCGTCTTCGTTATGGTCCCGTATACAGTTTTGGGTGTTTTTATTTAATTTTTTACAAACACTTTAAGTGCAGTGAATTATTTGTCATGCTGTACGTGCTAACAGATGACTGCTTGAAGCCGTGGGCTATGTCTCAAATCGCGTAGTTACCGTCTATATAGTATCCGAGATACATGTATTTTCCCCACACTACAGGCCTGTAGTAGATATGTATGTGGTTTGGGACGCAGTCGAACTCTCTTGTTCGCCGTAAAACTGCCGTGTGTGATTGTGTCCTGTCGCAAAATGCTGTAAAAACTCTCACACGATGTTCAAAATGTGATTAAGGTGTTTACATGTCTGTAAAACACACCCATAAGGCGACTAAAACAGGAGTACTCGATATGTCTTAATTCGATTAGAACTTAATTCGAGTATGACCTTAATTAGATTAAGGTGAGTAAAAATTGCTGTTTACATGCTAGTTTCTTAATCAAAGTATGGTCTTAATCAGGTTAAGAGTGGATCATTGTTGTTGTCCATGTAAACGCAGCTTATATAATGCATTGTGTGTAATATGCTATATAGGATGTGGAAAAGCCTTTATTTCACGCCCCACGTGAAACACGTCGATTTGTTTGGTTGTAGCACCTGTTGAGGACGTTGGTCTTGCGACGGCGTTTCATAAGGCTGGTTATATGGTGAGTTCTTGGGAATATACTGTAAATGCGCGTCCGAGTTTATTTTCGGCAGCAGCAGCAGCATCTAGGGCTGAGTGTTAACAGCCAGTGTGTTAACGTAGCCGCGTGGGCACATGTCGTTCTCCGAGACGCAGTGGGAGAACTGGGCCGGGTCTCCTCCGCGCGCCAGTCTGCGCACACTCCTCAGGCTGGCGCACTGCTCCACTAACTCCAGGCACTTGCACGCCAAGAAAAAGACGTTCTTGAACATAAAAAGTGACACTGGCATGTCGTAGAGGAACACGAGCAAGCATCTGACGGCGAGCAGAGGCGCGTCGAGCAACACGCCGCTCAGGAACCGCGCGCACATCCAGCGGCAGCGCATCCGAGAGGCGGCGGAAAGCTCGTAGAGCCAGAGCACAGGAACAGCCAGCGCCACGAAGTACGCCGCCATCACGCCGTACTTGAGGTACGCGTTGTTAGGGATCTCGTTTTGTACAAGCAGCAAATCTACGAGCGTGAAGCTGTCCAGCACGTCCACGCACGTGCTCACGAAGCAGCTGTGCGAGTGGTAGCGCGGCGCGCCGTGCGGATCCTCCACCAGCGAGTTCATGAGGCAGAAGAGCAGCGGCGCGGCGAGCAACGCGGTGGCCTCAAAGCCGGCTGCGCCCAACGGCACCTCGCGCGCTACCAGCTCCAGGATGGACGTCTGCAGCACGAGCGCCACCTTCGGCGCGCACGCGATCACGTAGACGAGCCACGCGAGGTGCGCGAACGCGAACTCGCCCAGGTGACAGCCGAACAGAGAGCTCTTTTGGCGGAAGCCGCACGCTCGCTCGCGCTTGCTCCTAGCGTTGCGGACGAAGAAGATGGCCCAGCCGGAGACCACCACGAGGTCCGTGGCTATCCACGAGCACCAGTACAGGTCGGTGAACGCTATGAGGTAAAAGTCCAGGATACCACCCTGCAGAACGAGCAAGGCGAAACACAGCACCTTGTAGAAGAGGTTCTTGGAGGAACGCGGGACGAAGGGCGGCGCAGACGGCGGGAATTCGCACCCAGAGGTCATGGCGCGAGCCGCCGTGGAGGCGCTGTCCGTGCTGCCTCGGTCCGCGCTCGTGCCCCTCGTGCACGCGCCGCTGCGGAGGAGAAGCTGACCGTTCTCCGGTGCCGAGGACACGGGGGAGTCTGGGTAGATTGCCGCTTCGGCTCGAACACAGCTGGCCACGGAGTTCGCTTTGCGAATGTCCGCGATCATCGTATTCCTGCCCGATCTGCTTCCTCTCCTGTTGTTCGTCTCCGGCCCTGCGCAGTGACACGCGCTCAGCTCCGAATGGCGCAGAAATCCCGTTATGGAGCGTGTTGGAACGGACTGTGCGCGCGTCGAGAAGACATCAGGGGTTTCTAGTCCCATGCTCTACATTAGAGAGCTCTCCGTGCTCACACCAGACGTTCTGCTTTTCAACTCATTACCAACTCCTTTCATATTAGGAGAAAATAATTCCGTCAAATGCATAGTCCCGACCGCAGGGATTTGGGGCACAGTGGTGCCTCATCTAAAGCGCCCCCCCCCCCATCCTGGTACACACATACTGACCCCAGCTGTTTAAAATGGATCTAAACACTTGGTTCTATTTGGAGCCTTCATTTCAGTGAATCGAGAAGATCCAAAAGCTGTTCAGAAGATATGCATGAATATGGAGGCAGTTATAAATGAAAGGGGATGGATACTACAGAATATTTATTACCATAGATACATAATGTAACCATTTTGAAAGCAATATTTATTTTTTTTATCATCTTTATAATTATTAAAAAAAATACACGATTTGCTCATTTTTGATCCTTGTGATAGTGAACGAACAACTTTAAAACACAATTTCTTGTTAGTCAGACCTTGTAGATTAGGTTTCTGCAACAGCAGCAATAACTAATTCTGACTGTAGTTCAAATCTCAGGTTTATATCGGTGTACTCTGTTTAATACAATATCATTTGAATAACTCATTCAGAGGACTTTGCACTTTCCTCTTCTGGGCAGCATCACAAACTCTTATTAACTTCAAGCTGCTAAAGGAACAATCGTTTAGAGCAGATATAATTCAGATGACAAAAGGAATTTGTTCTGTAGATATTATAAAACATTAGATATTATGAAATAAGTAACTATAAATAGATTAAAATCTATGATCAATTCATTAGTAAATGGTTCATGTGGGCGATTCCCTGTAGTACAAGATGAATAAAACACTAAGGAGGTGATATTATGAGAAATTAATCAACAGTAAGTCTGCAGCAGGTTTCATTATTCCAGAAACTCTTACCAAAGACAAGACAACACTTAACGTATTAACGTTAATTTTTTGTGTGTGTAATTGACACTGCAGCCTTAAAATCAGTCAATGCACATTACTCTATACAAGCAAAGACTCAAACAAGACCAAAAAATAAAAACAAAACATGACACCTCTACTGTGATAATAAACTTTAATTTTCAAGTTATGTTGGATGGTTCTGGACCATAGAAAACAAGCACATATCAGTATAAACATATGCAATTTTAATTAAGTTCAACAAGAACCGAATAACAACTGTGTGTTTGTGGATTGGCTACTGCCAGCCGAGCTTAATATGCAATACTGAAGCAAGACATAAAGCTACAATTACTAGACAGTTAAAGTGATGAAACACTCGGCTTCGTATTTGAATGCATTTAAGTCTGCTTTCGAGAGTCCAATTTCACAAAAAGTATCGCTACACTCAGTTCATAGGAGAGACTGTATTTGATACCACAGGTGGTTATAACCTGTACACTTCAGGTAGGTTAAAAACTGACCCGACTAGGCCAATTGGAGAGAATTGGAGGAGAAGTAATAGAGAGGGAGAGAAAGAGAGAGAACAATGTTCAGTGACTAGTTGTTTTTATAAACATTAAGAGTGCATGTGTGCATTTGACATCAAGGAAGCTCACCACCACCCCAGAATCAGTGCATGAAAGGAGAGGATATTCCAGAAAAGCATCACAGCCACCACCAGTTACAGTAAAGTCTTATAAAGCTGTCGTATGCTCAGAGTCCCGTTTAATCAGGACTATACCTGGGTAGATAAGTCAAACCTAGACTTCAGAATAAAACCATTAAGATTTATTAGCAATATCATTCCAATTTTTTTTACATTTATAACTTAGTGTCTGTCATTTTTAAAGTTTGTCTTTTTTTTCTTCCTGTTTTTATGTTTCTTCCTTTAGTACATAATGTACACACAAACACACAGAACTGGAGAGCTTTGCTAGAAAGGCTTGAACATGGGCACACAGACCTGTTCTTCCTTTATTTATAATATATATATATATATATATATATATATATATGAAAAATTCATTTTACTTTGAACTGAATTCATAAGTTTAAAGGCCTGCTCAAAGGCACTGCCACAACACGGGGAGAAATATAAGCTACTGTCCATCACTCACACAGTCTAGCTTCTAGTAAGGGGAGGGGGTGAGGAGTAATCGATGGTGGCAGGAGATATTAGGGAGAGTGGGAAAGAAGGGATGGGGTGCTATAGGTAGAGCTCATAGTAATCGTCCAGCTCCTCGTGAAATAAGTCCCACTCATCTTCGGAATCGGTGACGTCGTCGTCGTCGGTTCCTGCCGCCAGAAGCATAAGGAGCATCTCGCTCAGCTCTAACGTAACCATCTCCTCATCGTCGTTGTCCAAGAAATCGCTGCTGTCCCGCTCATCAAACAGATCCCAAAGCGGCGTGCGCCTCGAGCTCTGTGAAAAAGTGTGCCGAAACATTAGATGACGACATGCTTTGAGACCGCAAGATGGACTATTTTACTGTTTTTTCCCTGTATAAGTCTGCCCACCATTTATTTCATGACCGCTATTCTATTCTTATCAACAAATCTCATGGGAACAGAGAAGAGCAGAAAATAACAGTGCTACAGTACAGTGCTTCATGAAATCTTATGAAAGTGAATCCATACACAGTTTATTATATAGACAGATATCAGCTATTAAAATATCCCGACGCACCTGCGTGGTCGCATCAATAAAACAGATCAGCGCTTACACACTCTAGAGAACACAATGGCGACTCAATGAACCAATCATCCACCATTTTACATCCTCACTGATGTAAAAGCAGACAAGTAAAGAGCAACGATGGGGCTTGTGCTCTGATGCCTTCAGAAAGGAGACAGGTGCCGATATGTGGTAACTCATTTCCCATTGTAAGGTTATAATTCTTTAAAATTGACAAATTATCCATAAACAGATTAGCTTAGAAATAAAGACGAAGACATCTGCAGAGAGTGCATGGGAAGGAGGAGATAGTTCATATATTCGCGTGCTATAGTGTGTCAGTTCAGGAGAACGTTAAATCAGTTAGGATAATTCCAACTAAGAGAATGCAGAGGTGAAAAGGATTATTCAGGATGCTTATAGTATTTTGACCCTTGGCGCTGGATGAACAGAACAAAGCCATATTTAAAAATTTGTATGCAAAATGGCACACTTGTATAGCGCTTTTATCCAAAGTGCTTTACAATATGTCTCATTCGCACACACCAATGGTAGCAGAGCTGCCACGCAAGGCACTAACTTGCCATCAGGAGCAACTTGGGGTTCAGTATCTTGCCCAAGGACACTTCGGCATGTGGAGTCATGTAAGCCGGGAATCGAACCGCCAACCCTACAATTAGTGGATTAGTAGACAACCCGCTCTACCATAGCAGCAGTCATCTTTGCACATAATTTAACTGCAGTAAATTAAATAAACACGGAATTTGCTTTAGACAAACTGTGTGTGTGTCTTTGTTTTAGAGGAAATGGACTAGATTTTTCCCCCTTTTTTGCTTTTGCTCGTGGAATTAACCAGATTTGAAAATGCTATAACTATTTATTGTTCAGATCACGGTGATTGAGATGTGAAAATAAGTCACTAATTTCAGTTTAGGAAAATAATCAAGATTTCAGAGCTAAAATGGCAGTAATTTTACGATCTGCAGGGCTTTCTGGGAACCCCATTAGAAGCTAACAAGCCTTAATTATGCAAAGAACCCTTGAAGAAAAGCATTTGTAAGAATGTCATTTCCTCTACATTGCTTACCCTGTTCCTCGCATTAGAGCCATTCTGCCTTCGCTGGTTTTGGGATGGAGGCTGAGATTCCTCGAGGCGTCCATCAGGGAAGGCATGCTTGTAGAAGCAATTAGCTCCAAATGGACAAGTTCCACGACCCTCGTCAAAATATCGACAGGGCTTACTCCTGAGGAAGGACAGAAATCCAGCTTTACATCACAATAATAATAATAATAATAATAATTATTATAATAATTACTTTTGCAAAATAAATATCACCACGAATGCAAACTTTTCGGCTCTCGTGAGCTTATCAAAAATCTTGTACCCCATGCCATCCTTGTACTTCTGAATGAGATTCTGCTTTTCCTCCTTGTCCTCCACCCAGTACTCGCTTGGGATGACAAAGTTGGACGTGATTCGACACTCGGGGCAGGATCTGAAACAGGAAGAGAGTCAAGAACAAATAAGCAAGTGCAGAGCAATGGGATATCAATTACACGGCAATAAGAGGCATCAGGATAAAGTGTATGCTTCATTAGCAAACATACTTTATGATCTTGCTCTCAAACTGCTTGGCACTCCTCCACTTGCGGATGCACTTGAGGCAGTAACAGTGGTTGCAGTTGGAGAGGATGCCGAAGCGACGCTCGCTGGGATTGGTCTTCTCAAACACCACCTCCATGCACACGCCACACATCATGTCCTTACTGCGCTGTATGGCGAACGAGATCTCCATATCCTTCTCGTGGGCCTCGATGCATGCCTGTCATGCACAACAGCAAAACACGCTCTTCAAACTAAACTGAATGGTGTTAGTCACACTGCTGACAAATCATATTTATTAGCTAACCTTCCAGGCAAGTGAACACCCAAGTGTGTTAACCAGTCCTATGTTTAGGTTGCCTGAAAACCTAACTGAATAGTAAAAGTGGTGACTAATGTAATGTAATATAATACCATATTGAGAGCTTGCTTCTTAAGTACATTAATACAGACAAGAACGAAAAACAAGTATGCGATCATGTGGTACATTGTGTTTGCACCCTTGACACAAAAAAAAAAAAAGCCACTGATGTGTTGCCTTAACGTTACATGTAAAAGACATTATTCAAGTTAACAAGTTTAACAGCAAAGTGACTGCATGCTGTACTAGGAAGGGTACTGAATGATTTTCTTGCTTTCCACAAGTAAATTCTTGATTCTGAAGAGATCATTTGTCAGATGTGCACATGAATAATGAATCCACCTAATTTATATATATTAAAAAAAAAAAACTTAGTCCGCTATCAGCCAGATCGTGCCTCAGCTGATGTGTGTAGTGCGTGTGAAGTGTAGAACATGTAACTTGCGTCAGTATGAAGCACAAATTGTGTTTAGCAAATGTCAAGTCAAATGTTTTGTTGCTTTTTCTGGTTGGTGCTGTAGTGCAAGAAGGAATTTAAGAAGATCTGCTTGTCTAGGACATGCTACTAATTTGTCCATCCCTACTTTGTCTTCTGCACATGCAACATTCACAACAGAAAAACTAAAGTCCGGTGTTGCTCACAACAAAAAGGGCTGTAGATAACATTGATTAAAAAGTCCCAGGCATTTTAAAGCCACACTCACTCTGATGTGCTGAGAGCGCTGAGCAGTGTCGGACGGATGGAGCGCCTGCAGGCCGCACATGTCGCACACGTCCCCATGCAGATAGGCGCAGTTGAGGCCATAGCGGCACTCACCGACAGCTGCGTATGGGCACAGCTGCTTCTTCAGCTCTTTGTTGGGTTGTTCCTTTTCATACTCATCCTCGATGAGAGGCCCTGAACCATCCACGACCACAGGATCTGCTGAGAGTGCATGGGAAGGAGGAGATAGTTCAGCTGGAGAAAAAAAAAAAAAAGTTTGTTTTTCATATATTCTATATATATATATATATATATATATACACATACACACACGCACATATATATACACACACACCTCTTTTTTTAAATAATGATAGGCATTTTTATTTGCAATTATCTGAAATGAAAGTGTGATGCTACAAAAGATTTAATCTTATACCACAGCAAATTGCTGACACATCATACTTTTAAAAACACCTTTTAGTTACATTAATGTTGTGGAACAGCCACAAAACAAGTTAGTTCCTGTGATCACTTATGTTTAAACAACTCACCAGTCCCCCACCAAAAATGGCAGATGGATATGGTACGGAGAAACTGCAATGTTCAAAGCTTTCCATCCTGAAAACTTTCCGGTGTCTAAAAACTTTATAATCCATTTCTGAGTAAGGCGATACTACAGACACGATGATGCATTACCGCACATTAATATACCTGCGATTTGTCTTGCAGACAGAGCTGCTGTTATAGAATAGTCAAGAATTCAACAGTGCTATGGTACAAGTGTCAAATAACATCACCTAATGTAATTCTGTCAATCAGTAAACAGGATTATTCAATCACAGCACTTTAACTGGATACCAAAAGATCTTAACCAATTCAATCCAATCTGCTTACAAAAGACTTGTCACAGAAAAGTTTCACGTGTGATTGAACTTAAGGAACAAAAGTTCAAAACAATTTAATTTTGCATTCATTGGCCTCTTATTGCAATCATAATAACTAGCAATGTGCGTGAGGGACAAAAATCCAGCAGCAAGACTTCCTTAAAAAGGGACCTACTATGCAAAACAATTTCACAGGGTGTTTGAGCAACGTGTGGTGTGTCTATAGCCACCAAACAATGGTAAAAATCCACCCACTATATTAAAAAGTAAATAAATGATTATTATTATTAAAATATTCCCCACAAATCATAAACAGGGTCTCAGAATGAGTAGTCTCCTCTCCAATGTTGTATTGGAACAGGCCCCGCCCACAACTGGTGACAGACTGCTGTATTAGCATGGCTCCTCCAAATCGCAAATCGCCTTTCCTAACGAGGTTGTTAGCAGATTCCACGGCTAATGTTGCTGTAGTATTCAAACCATGAAAGTCTCTTCCAGAAACTCTCTTCCAGAAAGGGGGCATGGAGCAGCAGCTCTTTTGCATTTAAAGAGACACACAAAAAAAGGGGCATTTACAGCATGGCATAATAAATGATCCGTGGGGTATTTTGAGCATTCCAGGGACACCAGAGACCTCTATTACATCCTGTAAAAAGGTTTATAATAGGTCTTCTTTAAATGAGCGGCTGAGAAACAAATAGGCAAATCGTGTGGTGTGTGAAAAGAAACTAGTGAGTCACATCTGGGACAAGAAAAGTATGAATGCTTCAGAAACTGAAATGTTTAGGCAAATTTCAGATGTTGCTCCTGAACACAGACTATCAGCTTTCATGGTGCAGTTGCTCAGGGAAGTAAGAAAGCTTACAGAAATCAACAGAGCAGAGTGTGAGATGTATTGGGGTTATTGGCGCACACACACACACACACACTAGTGAAAAGAAGCAGATGTAATAAAAAGCTAGTACAGACCTTTAGAAGTGCTCCTACACAAATTTTGGTATTCCTAGCTATTGTTCAAATCAAACACCACCAGAAAGTATCCACTCACCCCTTCCACAGTAGGGCTGGCCTGGCACAAACTCTGCGGCATTGACCCAGTCCACTCCCACGGAGCTGTGAGGCCTTTCCTGGGCTTTGGACGTGCCAGCTGGCTCACTGGGCATGGGCCCAGAGTCACCAGCAAGGGTGAGGGGAGCAGCGAGAAGTGGCACTGGAGGCATGGGTCCAGGGAGCTCCTCTTGCTTGGCTGGTTTGGTGTGTTCATACCTAACAAATATTAAAGAAACATCAGGCTATACTTTGCACATCCTAAACTAACAAGTATGAAATACAACACAGAAGACAAGGCCAGTCATGTGGTATGAACAAGTGTTGGCCAAGCAGTTACATTAAACAAATCAAGTGAACATGATTCATGGTACTATATGTATGTGCTGGTCATATAATTGAGCTGAAGAAGAATAGTGAACCATTTCAAGTGTGTTCACTTCACACTTCCCCCAGGTCACACCATCTTAAATAAAATGAGCTTTGTGCATTACTAAAAAGCAAATTGTTGGAAATAGGGAAGGATAATGTGCAACGAATAAAGCTAATGCCACTGTACATCCATGTATAAAGAAAATGACATTAATTAGTCTTCAGTAAGCACTTTAACCTGGTCAAGGTTGCAGTGGATTCAGAGACTATGCCAGGAACACCGTGCACATCACATTCACATCTTGTAGCAATTTGGAGCATCCAATCCACCTACTGGCATGTTTCTGAGAAGTGGAAGGACAGACAGACGGAGAACATGCAGAACTCCACAGAGACAGTAAAAGGATCAAACTTGGGACACTGGAGCTTTGAGGAGGCAATGCGATCTGCTGTGGGCCACGCTTAAAACACTGTTTTAATTGCAGGCCATACTTGTTTGCCAGGCAACACGCCATTCTCTGCTGCCTCAGCAAGCACGGTTTACACTGCTGATCAATGTAAATAGAGAACACCATGTATGCTGTAAGTAGATCAGATCTGTAATCACCTGCACAGGAGTGTACTAATGTTAGACATGCCACTGAAGGAAAAAGAACATCCATTTCCTACAAAGCTGCCGGTATCACAACTGCTAACAAGTACTGGTTAAGACCATAATAACATGTCTGTTTAAAAATCACAGCCAAGCACATAGTACTTACAGCACATTCATACAAATGCGGATTACATATAGCAGACATGTACAAGAAGATTTTTAAAGTGTACACTTAAAACGGTTTAAAAAAATAATTTACATGTCCAATATGGGTGGAAAATGAAAATCTATATTTAAAAAAAAGGTCTTTATGTAAAAGGGCAGAATATTGAGAGAAAGGTAAAGTACTGAATGTGACATTCTGAGGATTACTACTACTACTTAGGTATCAAGTGTCATTTTTTTAATCTACTCTACAGAAAAGTCAAAACCAGGGTCAAAGCCAAGCATGGAGACTGCATTTTAAAATACTATGTTAACAGCCTCAAATCACTTCCAGAGTTTACCTTACTAATAACACAAATGATTATCTGCAAAAATATTTAGCTGCAGTTTGAGACACCAAAACTCAGCTCGGGCAATTTCCCCAATATGGAGTTGCTTTAGCCGTGCAATCGCATCGTTGTACAAAATATATGCAGCTTGACCCTTCTCACTGCATGAGCCAGACATTTTTTCCTTTCTTTAGCAGCACTTTCTGGATGTTCTGTGCTTGTTATTAGTACCCCATGCAAGGCGGCTCAAGTTAGAACACGGAATGCCTCAGTGTACCTCAGTTACCCACAAACCCATACGCTACATCAGATGTACAAATTCTTCAACACAGAAGCACAAATAAGCCTTCAGTCCGTTTTCCCCACGGGCTGACTGAATAATGCAACTCAGTCTTTTTCTAGCAACAACTCTGTGCACATGGAGAAGACGCACTGTTTTTACATTGCCAGAGAAAGCACCAAATGAATGAACTGAAAAGTTGGTCAAGTCACAAAGATCCATATTAAATCATCAGTGTCTGCACTTTCAAATCAGGTAACTATTAATTACGTCATATTCATTTTTAAGCTAAAAAGAATTAATAAAACACAGCCAACACCAAAAACTTCACAAGACACGAGTCACAGGAAGCTGCAGAAATAGCAAACTTTTATCCGAAAACAAACTCTAAATGTGAAATGCTGGTGCATTGTAACATGTCTCGATATTGTCTCTATATTTGGATTCATATTGTTGGTTTTAAAGCTAAGAGAGTCACTCTTTGATATCCCTGAAACATAATCTCAAGTCCAGGGTCTTAAAATACTTACGCTTCAGTCTTATTATTGTGCAAACAGTGCTGTATTACACTACAGGAAATGAGTTTATTTAAACACCAGTTAGCTAATCATATGGTCAGGGTGGATTGGTTGAGTCCATGCTCATGTCAAGCTGGTCTTGTGACACTTTTTAGGTTCCAGAGAAGTCACAATGTCAATCAGTGAATGACATGTCAGGGCAGACTAAAACACAGGAGCCAAAAGAAGTCATGTGATTTTTCACTACCCCAGATGTAACATTCCGTAGAAAACATTTCATCTTCATGCCTTCATATTATCTGCGAACTGTGAAAATCATGCATGAATAATCTTCTGAACCCTGCCTCATGTTTTAATAACCAAATCAGGAACAACAATTGCTACATGACTTTATACACACACAAGACCCCAATGCATGGTTAACAGGCCAGTCATAAGTACTGAACTTTACCATTTTGTCCCAGGTACTTGTGAGTCAAACCAAGACATACAGATAGAGCTTAATGAAGACAACTGACTGGTCCTGATTTAATGTATCTGGCTGAAGTCATGTCTCAGATGGCACAAAAATCTTCAGTGATGAATATTCATGGTCAAACATTACGGTTTTAAACATCAATTTTATGCTTCAGCTTTGCATTTATTTATTTCACCCACAGGAAAATTTCCTTATCACCATTTAGCTTAATCTTACATTACTTGCACGTGAACCAAGCAAAACCCTTCTCAGTTGGTAAACCTCCCATGGCATCCTATACACTTTCTTCGTGCCATATATAGGATACAACAGCATGGGGTCAAACACCTGACCAAAAGACCCCAGGCATAATGTAAAGACTTTTGGTGTTCAGCCAAACATGCAGATTTCCTAGTGTTGTCGTCTGATAAGATTTGCACTTAAACAGCTTCATATTTTTCCACTAAAGTTTAAAATTATAGCACACCCGGCTGTGTTGGGTGTGTGGACAGCCTTGAAGTGAAAGTTTGATCATGTATGCACTAAAGATTAAAGCATTGTCATACTTATGCTTGGGTGTACATTTCCATTTAAAAAAAAAAAAACCCACACATCTGCTTACTAGTTAATATCAGATGAGAGATACCAGGTTTCATGATAAAGCGGTATTTCACTGCTTGTGTTTATCATGTCATCACACATTAACCTCCAGAGAAACTCTTCCTGTTTGCACGAGTAGTGTTATATGACACGTATAACCTTGAGTTTGGATTTGTTGTGGAGCTGTGTTGAGCTGCACTGTTCGGTGCAGAAGGACTCTTCGAGAAGTTTGAATTTAACAGCTGGAGGAAGAAATGTTCTCACAAGCTCACAGTGACATGGAAGATCATGATGCAACTGACGTAACCGGTCAACATTATGTTTATGTTATAAAGTTTATATTATAATGTTACATTATAAAGTGTACATTATACACACGTATTTATATAAATTTTTAATGAATGCACAGGGAAACACTGATTACTAAACTACAGTCCTAAATGAATAATAAAAATCTCACTTTCACAGTTTCTCTTACTGCCTTACTCACTCTTTTACTTATAATTACTTTGATCGGACTGTTTTAGTTCGACATTACAGATCTTACTCGCACTCCCACTGTTCATCACTGTGTCTACGTTGTGAGTGAGGAGAACCGTGGCCTCGTTACTAATAGATTGCTCGTGTTATAATAAACAACAGATTTTGCACTGAAAACACGTAAAGAACAGCATCTAAATACAATAACAAACTAAACTAAACCTTTTAAGCAACTCGCACCAGTTTCCCCATCCTGTTGCACACAGTGGAGCAGTTTGGATATAAACACTAAAAAGTTTGTGTTCGTGTGTCGCTTCTGTGCTACACAAGTTTGCAGGTTACACAAGATGGTAGAGTACACCGTGCATAGTGTAAAGTATGTCATTTGGGACACAACTTTGGCACTTAGTCTCCGAAGAGTGTTTTCGGAGGCAAAGGAACGTTGTGAGTAAACGTGCTGCACGGAGACCAATTAATCGATGACGAGAGTCGTTGACAATTTTCATAATAGATTTTATAGATTTGTTGTTGCAGCAGTAGATTGCTTCCTACCTGAACGGTCGCTCATAACAGGTGACATGGAGGGGATCCACATCCGCTCCCCGCAGACTCTTCACTGGTGTCCCACAAGGCTTAATACTTGGCTCTCTTCTCCGTTCCCTTTATACTCGATCTCTTGGGGAGGTCATATCCTCACATAGATTCTCATACCACTGCTATGCGGCTGAAACCCGACTCATCCTCTCCTTCCCTCCCTCGGATACTCTGGTTTCTGCTCTGATCTCAGCACGGATGGTACCTCATCAGCTGAAACTTAATCCTAGCAAAACTGAACTGCTGTTCATCCCAGGTGATTCATCAACATCTCAGGATTGTGTGATCTCCCTGGACAACTCTCTGATCCCACCTTCAGTTACAGCCCTCAACCTTGTGGTATCCATGGACAGTCAACTGTCCTTTTCCTCTCACACCGCTAACCTGATACGCTCATGTCCATTTCTCATTTGCAACATCAGAAAGATTCATCTATTTGAATCCACTCAGGCACTGGTTCAGTTTGTCATTTCAAGACGGATTACTGCAACTCATTCCTGGCAGGTTCTGCCTCTGAGCGCCATTTAACCTCTGCAACTGATACAGAATGCAGCTACTCGATTTGTTTTCAACCTTCCTAAGCTCTCCCACACCACACCATTGCTACGCTCGCTCCCCTGGCTTCCTGTAGCTGCTGTAACTGGTCCCACTACCTCTCAGGGTACAAGGAAGGCATGCATCAACACTCCTCTGTTCTGGCACCTAGGTGATAGAACGAACGTCCCCTTGATGTCTGAACAGCTGACTCACTGGTGGTTTTGAACAACGTTTAAAGACCTACCTCTTCCTAAAAGTACTTTTCCACTTAAAAAAATAAATCATTAAGAAAAAAAAAAAAGTATTTTTTTCTTACTTCTTGTCATCTTGCCTCTTAACAGAGAGATTGTATTCTTAATCAGTGATCAAGTGAACCAGTATCACTTATTGAACCAGTATCATTTATTGATCGAGACTTCAAAGCACTTCTGTAAATCACTCTGGATAAGGGCATCTGCCAAATGCCATAAAATCATCATCATCATCTCAAAACTAATCATAAGGAGTTCAAACATTGCTACAGCAAACACTGGTGCAGCATGAAAAAATAAATGTCACCCGACAATGCAGGGTGAGGGAAAATAACAGCTATAGAATCTCTTGGTCAATGATCAGTTGTGACTAAGACAATAAGACAGGAAAACCTAGTAGCCTATCGGTACTGATGAGTAATATATATATATATATATATATATACACACATATACTCACACTCAGTATGGAGAAAAGAGAAGGGGGGGGGACCCCAGAGAAATAGTGTGGTCACACATCCATGTAGAGAAAGACAAAATGCTCTCATACAACAACAATAAAGTGAACAGTGGCTAAGAGGGGCGGACAATAGAAAATGTGTAACCAACT
Organism: Noturus placidus; assembly: GCA_022414735.1. Classification (NCBI taxonomy): domain Eukaryota; kingdom Metazoa; phylum Chordata; class Actinopteri; order Siluriformes; family Ictaluridae; genus Noturus; species Noturus placidus. The sequence continues at coordinate 394,357 of JAFFST010054250.1, forward strand.
ACATACAAGCACATAACGCTTCCTCTTAGAATAAAAAACATTTTCCCTTGAATTTTTTATGAAACGCTAGCTGATGGTAAGAGAGGAGTAAATATAAAGAACACGGTGGAATTAAAACCTACTGCATCGGGGTGGGTGTTGAACTGTGCGAACCCGGCAGCAGCAGTGCTGAAGAGAGGGGAGGGGAACATGAACACAAACAGAATAGATACGTTAAAACATCGGGGTTATGTAATTGTGATGCAGACTGCGGTATGCTCTGCTCTGTCTGGCCCCCGGGGTTTAAAGTAGAAAAGGAGTTTGGGGGCGGGGGGAGGGGGGGTGGAAGAAAAACGAGACAAACAATATAGAAACAGACTTCATCCATAATGAAGTAATGCATGCAAGGTTTCCATGGGCCTTTAACGAAAGCTAGAGGACTTCTTCGCACAGCATGTGCATCTCACACAGCCTGGTGGAGAAATGCCTGCCTACCTACCATAACAACAAAGCCCCCTCACATCCATCCAGACGCTGCTATCTGCACATAGCCCAAACACAAACTCCAAGACCTCGAGGAGGAGGAGGAGCGAGCACTTAAGCGAGAAAGAGAATGGGCTGACGTCTCGTGACGCTGTCACCGAGCAGGTCGCCGTCGCACACAAAGGCATTCCCTTGCTGCGGCAGTTACTATGGGGATGCACTTGACCGCAGACAGATACGATGCAAACAACTGACACTGTCTGGCTAGCAGTTTTATTCTCACACTCCAGTGATCGGTTCGGTTTCAAAGCAGTCATGTGACAAGATCAGTTTCTTCACAAAATTAATTTCCAGTACATGTACACTCATCACGTATGATCTATAGTGAACACATCTCTACCCAAACCCTGTCATTGAGTATTAGTTAAACATCCATCCACTTCACTAGGATTGAGTTTCTTTTTAATGATACAGTCTGTGTATGATGTATCTAAGCACCACACTGTCAACCAAGTCCAGAATCACTAAACAGACATGCAAATCATCACACACACACACACACACACACACACAAAACCCCACTCAGAAGAGGCAGAGCGTTACTACCTAAAGCAGCAGCTTCATTTGGTGTAGACAATAGAGCAAGGAATCTCAAGAATTTTTGCATCCACAGACCTGTTTATCTGTAAAATAAATTCCACAAACCAACTCAGTACTAACAAGTGAGGCCAATTCAAATATTATGCTTAGATTGTAAATGTGTACAATAATATTCATATGAACCATAGAGCGTTTTTAATCCATCGAGGGGGGGGAGGGAAAAAAACAAAACCAAAAAAAAAAAAAAAAAAAAAAAAAAAAAAAAAAAAAACACACCAGGTCCGAGCTGACATTATTAATTCAGTTAATAACTAATAGGCTAATAACTATAAAAAGCAAAGTGTGGATAATACAACTTTGATAGGTAGCGAGTTCCACTATTCACCAACCCACAAGCAATGCTTCATAAACCCCACTTTGAAAGCCACTCCTAAAATGGTTTCCCAGGATCACAGACGCAACACTTATCCTCAAAATATATGCGGAGAATAAAAACTATCCCACAGGTGAGAAAAGTATACACCTAACCTTATTAAGGAAGCAACAGGAAACTACAACACATTGGCTCACGCTTGTTTCTGTGACTTGTGTTTGTCATTTCTACAAGATAAACAATTCCTTATTAATTTTTTTTAAGTATATACAAAAAATACATTCAAAACATAACAGATCTTGATCTAGCACTAGTGCACCCGACATACATATGACCTAAATAAGCGCTCACCTGCAACGGTCTCCAAACGCACAGCATCCTTTCTGGAAGAACTTGCAGATCATGGCTGGCTTGCTGCTGCTTTGGTCATGCGAGTATTGACAGTTGTCTCCCTCTTTGCAAAGACCGTGCATGAAATACCTTAAAATGAAAAAGATTTGAGATACTGTTTGAAAAACATGCTTTTAATCACTTTGCCTCAAATTGGTTTTATTCTGTGCGATTACAGTTGTCTTAAGTTTATTACGGTCACACTGTACAAGACGACCCCAACGATGACTACGTTTACATGGACAGCAGTAATCTAATTATTGACCTTATTCTGAATAAGACAATAATGTGATTAAGGTGTTTACATAAGTATAGTATTTAGAATACTACTTTCATGTTCAGTTTTTGCATGTTACAGAACATAGAGCGATTAACGTCACAGGTCATTACGTCACCGCACCACGCTGGCTGACGTTCCCTCCAGAATTTCACGTATCGACAAAGTTCGTCTTCGTTATGGTCCCGTATCCAGTTTCAGGTGTTTCATTTTTAATTTTATGAAAACTTCAAGTGCAGTTAATTATTTGTCATGCTTTACATGAAACAGACGACCGCTTGAAACCGTGTACTTACCTACTATATAGTAGCCAAAATACGCATGTTTCACCTACTATATAGTAGGTAAGTATGTGGTCTTGTTTACCATCAAACGGTTGAGTACTGCCATGTGTGTACGTGTCCTGTCGCAAAATGCAGTGAAAACTCCCACACGACGTTAATAGTGTGATTAAGGTGTGTACACGTCTGTAATACACCTCGATACTGCAACTAAAACAGATATACTCTACATGTCTTAATTCGATTTGTGTTTACTTCGAGTATGACTTGTCAGATTAAGGTCATCAATAATCGCTGTTTACATGCTAGTTTCTTAATCAGAGTATCGTCTTAATATCGGATTATTGTTGTCCATGTAAACGCACTGAATGGGAGCTACAATGAAGAAAACCACCATGTTCTGCTTATGTTGTCAATCAGCATGACCCTGGCTCGTTCAGAAGACGTGTAGCCGTCCGGCGAGGTTCACGTAACCCCATGTTGTCAAATATTTCCGGCTTTCAGATGCGTGTCAAACAGCACACACACTGTGAGCCTTTAGTTAAAAATTGCTGAAACTGCCAGAACTTTGTTATTCACTGACACTAAATCAGACCCGGACAAGACAAAACCAGTTACACGGGTTAAAATCAGTAAGCATGTCCCATTTCTGCATTTGAAGACCACCAATCTCAACTCACAACTGAAGAACATGGTGTGTGCGATTTGTATCTGTGATGGCGAAATCAGGGGGAGGGGGGATAATAAACATCACACCATGTAAACCTGTCTATTTAATATTAGAGCCCTTGTGTTGTCATGCTTTAATCTCTTACACGTGTGGAAACACAAAAAAACTCTCATTTGAGCTGAGTTTTATTATGTAGACCGCTCTCATTTCTGTTGCAAAAACACTTAATCGGACAAGTCTGATCTCTATGACCAAATACGAAAAAGGTTCGGGTCTGATGCGAAGAGATCTTTCTTCCTTTTGGGTCCTGAAACAGATTAAGACAGAGTAACGTCAACATGGTAAGGTGAACCCAGCTTCAAGAACTGATGTAAATGAGGTAATGAGGTCTTAGCGTTTACATTGATCTGTTTTTAAAACGATTTTCCAAGCCGATTTCACATTTTGAAGAAACCACTTCACAAATGAACCATACAGTTATTACACCACGGTGCTGCAGCAACAATGACCTTAAATGATGAGTACACAAGTCACTGTTGTGTGTTAGCCGGTTGTCTGGCTCTAGTCTAGACAATGGCGCCTTGCTAAAGGCTTTAATGAACTTCAAGAGGGTTATTGAATCAGAAAAGGAACTGACGACGACCACCAAAACAATTTCTGACAGAAAAACCACCCTTTATACAAGTCGGCCGCTTAAACTGACAGTGAAACGGAATCTACTCGAGTGTATTTCCTAGAGGGAAGTCGTTTTATTTGTCAAGTCAGAATGTGTAGGTGTTGTTTACCCTCGTTGCTCGCTATCGAATATCACAACAAACACGTCTCGCTAACGTTAACAAACTCGCAAAATGCCGTCCTCGAGCACTCAAAACACGACCTACCGACACAGAGTCATTTTAAAACACGTACTACCTCGCGTCTTCGTGAATCTTTACTAACCTGCAAGTAACGTTTTTCGTCCAGCCTCCCGTTGTTATTGCCGGAGCCGCGACAGACGCTGCCTCCGCCATTGCTGTTTATGTTGAAAGTCAGCAGCACCCGGATCTTCCGGCGAGCCTGAGATCCGCTTCGGCCATTTTCGGAAAACCGAAGCCAAATATTCACTCCTTCAGAAATCCAACAGAGGGCGTGCGAGCGCTATTATACAGTATAAAGTTTATACTCTATTCTAGATTCTAGATTCTAGATTATTCGAGAAGCCGCGTTTCCAACGCAGGGACGTCCCCCAGGGACTAGGGACCTTTTGAGGTACTCTGTGTGTTTCTACTGAAGCGACCTGGGTCTAAATTAAGTTCCAGGTAAAATATTTCCCCCTCAGATGTAGCGTTTCCAACGCAGGAAAGTCCCACAGGAACTAGGGACTTTTGGAGGTACTCTGTGTGTTTCTACCGCAAGGACCAGGGTCTAAATTAAGTTCTAGGTAAAATATTTCCCCCTCAGATGCAGCGTTTCCAACACAGGAATGTCCCCCAGGATCTAGGGGCGTTTGGAGGTACTCTGTGTGTTTCTACCCCAGGGACCATGGTCTAAATTAAGTTCCAGGTAAAATATTTCCCCCTCAGATACAGCGTTTCCAATGCAGGTACATCCCCCATGAACTAGGGACTTTTGGAGCTACTTTATGTGTTTCTACTGCAGGGACCAGGGTCTAAATTAAGTTCCAGGTAAAATATTTCCTCCTCAGATGGAGCATTTCCACCGCAGGAACGTCCCCCAGGAACTAGGGACTTTTGGAGGTACTCTGTGTGTTTCTACCCCAGGGACCAGGGTCTAAATTAAGTTCCAGGTAAAATATTTCCCCCTCAGATGCAGTGTTTCCAACGCAGGAAAATCCCCCAGGAACTAGGGACTTTTGGAGCTATTCTGTGTGTTTCTACTACAGGGACCATGGTATAAATTAAGTTCCATGTAAAATATTTCCCCCTCAGATGCAGCGTTTCCACCGCAGGAACGTCCCCCAAGAAATAGGGACTTTTGGAGGTACTCTGTGGGATTCTACCACAGGGACCAGGGTCTGAATTAAGTTCTAGGTAAAATATTTCCCCCTCAGATGCAGCTTTTCCAACACAGGAACGTCCCCCAGGAACTAGGGCCTTTTGGAGGTACTCTGTGTGTTTCTACCACAGGGACCAGGGTCTAAATTAAGTTCCATGTAAAATATTTCCCCCTCAGATGCAGCGTTTCTAATGCAGAAAGATCCCCCAGGAACTAGGGACTTTTGGAGCTATTCTGTGTGTTTCTACTACAGGGACCAGGGTCTAAATTAAGTTCTAGGTAAAATATTTCCCCCTCAGATGCAGCTTTTCCAACACAGGAACGTCCCCCAGGACCTAGGGACTTTTGGAGGTACTCTGTGTGTTTCTAACGCAGGGACCAGGGTCTAAATTAAGTTCCAGGTAAAATATTTTCTCCTCAGATGCAGCGTTTCCAACACAGGAATGTCCCCCAGGAACTAGGTACTTTTGGAGCTACTTTTTGTGTTTCTACTGCAGGGACCAGGGTCTAAATTAAATTCTAGCTAAAATATTTCCCCCTCAGATGGAGCATTTCCACCGCAGGAACGTCCCCCAGGAACTAGGGACTTTTGGAGGTACTCTGTGTGTTTCTACCGCAGGGACCAGGGCCTAAATTAAGTTCCAGGTAAAATATTTCCCCCTCAGATGCAGCTTTTCCAACGCAGAAACATCCCCCAGGAACTTGGGACTTTTGGAGGTACTCTGTGTGTTTCTACTGCAGGGACCAAGGTCTAAATTAAGTTCCATGTAAAATATTTCCCCCTCAGGTGCAGCGTTTCCAATGCAGAAAAATCCTCCAGGAACTAGGGACTTTTGGAGCTATTCTGTGTGTTTCTACTACAGGGACCAGGGTCTAAATTAAGTTCAAGGTAAAATATTTCCCCTTCAGAAGCAGCGTTTCCACCGCAGGAACATCCCCCAGGAACTAGGGACTTTTGGAGGTACTCTGTGTGTTCCTACTGCAGGGACCATGGTCTAAATTAAGCTCTAGGTAAAATATTTCCCCCTCAGATGCAGCTTTTCCAATGCAGAAACATCCCCCAGGACCTAGGGACTTTTGGAGCTATTCTGTGTGTTTCTACTGCAGGGACCAAGGTCTAAATTAAGTTCCATGTAAAATATTTCCCCCTCAGATGCAGCTTTTCCAATGCAGAAACATCCCCCAGGACCTAGGGACTTTTGGAGCTATTCTGTGTGTTTCTACTGCAGGGACCAAGGTCTAAATTAAGTTCCATGTAAAATATTTCCCCCTCAGATGCAGCTTTTCCAATGCAGAAACATCCCCCAGGAACTAGGGACTTTTGGAGGTACTCTGTGTGTTTCTACTGCAGGGACCAGGGTCTAAATTAAGTTCTAGGTAAAATATTTCCCCCTCAGATGCAGCGTTTCCACCGCAGGAACGTCCCCCAGGAACTAGGGACTTTTGGAGGTACTCTGTGTGTTTCTACCACAGGGACCAGGGTCTAAATTAAGTTCCAGGTAAAATATTTCCCCCTCAGATGCAGCGTTTCCAACACAGGAATGTCCCCCAGGAACTAGGGACTTTTGGAGCTACTCTTTGTGTTTCTACTGCAGGGACCAGGGTCTAAATTAAGCTCTAGGTAAAATATTTCCCGCTCAGATGCAGCTTTTCCAACACAGGAACGTCCCCCAGGACCTAGGGACTTTTGGAGGTACTCTGTGTGTTTCTACTGCAGGGACCAAGGTCTATATTAAGTTCCATGTAAAATATTTCCCCCTCAGATGCAGCTTTTCCAATGCAGAAAAATCCCCCAGGAACTAGGGACTTTTGGAGCTACTTTGTGTGTTTCTATTGCAGGGACCAGGGTCTAAATTAAATTCTAGGTAAAATATTTCTCCCTCAGATGGAGCATTTCCACCACAGGAACGTCCCCCAGGAACTAGGGACTTTTGGAGGTACTCTGTGTGTTTCTACTGCAGGGACCAGGGCCTAAATTAAGTTCCAGGTAAAATATTTCCTCCTCAGATGCAGATTTTCCAACGCAGAAACATCCCCCAGGAACTTGGGACTTTTGGAGGTACTCTGTGTGTTTCTACTGCAGGGACCAAGGTCTAAATTAAGTTCAAGGTAAAATATTTCCCTCTCAGATGCAGCGTTTCCACCACAGGAACGTCCCCCAGGAACTAGGGACTTTTGGATGTACTCTGTGTGTTCCTACTGCAGGGACCATGGTCTAACTTAAGTTCCATGTAAAATATTTACCCCTGAGATGCAGCGTTTCGACTGCAGGAATGTTCCCCAGGAACTAGGGACTTTTGGAGGCACTCTGTGTATTTCCACTACAGGGACCAGGGTCTAAATTAAGTTCCAGGTAAAATATTTCTTCCTCAGAAGCAGCGTTTCCACCGCAGGAACATCCCCCAGGAACTAGGGACTTTTGGAGGTACTCTGTGTGTTTCTACTGCAGGGACCAGGGTCTACATTAAGCTCTAGGTAAAATATTTCCCCCTCAGATGCAGCTTTTCCAACACAGGAACGTCCCCCAGGAACTAGGGACTTTTGGAGGTACTCTGTGTGTTTCTACCGCAGAGACCAGGGTCTAAATTAAGTTCCAGGTAAAATATTTCCCCCTCAGATGCAGCTTTTCCAACGCAGGAACGTCCCCCAGGAATTAGGGACTTTTGGAGGTACTCTGTGTGTTTCTACCGCAGGGACCAGGGTCTAAATTAAGTTTCAGGTAAAATATTTCCCCCTCAGAAAGTCCCTACTCAGGAGGTGGTACTTTTTCAAAGTTCAGGACCTTTAGGGCTGGAACTTGGGCTCTGAACATGCTGATTGGTTGAGTGCACGCAGCATTTTTTTTCAACTGCCATTTTGAAAAGTCTGTTGCGATGCACACATTACCAGTTGTATATTGCGATTCGAATCAACACAGTAGCGTTTCTTAAAAAATACGACAGACGGAACGACAATGTAGTTCAGGACTTAAGTATTGCTGCTGAGTATTTATATCCTTGCCAAGGGCTTGATGCATGCATTCATACGTCACCAGATTTTTCTTAGGCTTCTGTGTCTGAAAATCCTTTACTTCAGATGTCCTTCTAAATGGTAAATGCTTTCTTTATTGACATACAAACATTTTTCTGTAACATTTCATTTTGTGCTGGAAAACTAATGTTTGGGAATCTAAAATGTTTTTGTACTGTATTCGGTAATGTAGAAGTCATAAAATAAAAATCTTTAGCAAAGTTTTTTATTACAAAAAAACCATGTCTTTTGCACAGTACTGTATTTAGTCCACTTCACAGCTGGTCTGCAACACTTACAGTCTTTGTAAATTTGGTAATACGTTTTGCATCAGTGTGGTGTGTGATGTGCTTTCCACCTTTCCTATTAAAGTCAATCGCAACCTTACAACAGCTTCCTGATCCATCCCTGAGAATGATTTCAAGCCGTTCAACTTTTCAACAAGTCATTCTTAAAGCCTATCTGGGAGGCATCTTTACATAGACACAAGACACAACCAAAAAGTGGAAGTAATACTGAAAACAAATGCCTGAGAAATTCAGAAAAAGATCCAACACAGACAGCTGGAAACCTGAACAAAAGTCATTACAGATTAAATTTACAGTCTTCTTAACAACTTTTTTTTTCTTTTTTTTTCTTTTTTTTTTTTACTTTTTTGTTACTTTTGGTAATAATTTCCAAGAATGCAAACTTTGGCACACAGCTGCTTAATGAGTAAAACCTAAAGTTGAACCAAAGAAATTGAGGTCAGACAGTCTGAAGTTTTATGCTCCATGTTGTTTCTAAAGGATATATAAAAGCTAATGTCAGTGTGCTAAAGTTTAATGTCAGATACAACCAAGCTTTTTATAGAATTCTGCCTGACTGCATTAAAAAAAAGTTTGATTGAGTTGGATTAAAATGACACATTATATTCTAGGCAAAAAACAAAACAATCTATAACTGGGAACTGTTCCATTTAAGATGGCTTTCAGATCAGGTGTTTAAACACTGATTCTGCACGTTTCTGCAAGCTGCAAAAATTACAGCTTCCTGAAACAGACCGTAGTAGTTTTTACTCTCTGAACAGTGTTCCAAATAATTGCAGACTACTCAAAATCAAGTAGCTCATATCATTTTTTTTTCATCTGAATACACGAAGGACAATTTAAAAAATGCTGAAAGTTGGTTCTTGGCAAATAAAACCTCTATTAATAAGGCGTGTCAAGGGCAGAGTAAGTGGGAACATCCTTATGACGATCATTCATGTAAATCACTCAGTCCCCTACATCAACAATTTTGTCTGTGAATTGGAGACCGTATAGACCAAGCCCTTATGCCTGGGTACCAAATATGTATTACGCATGATACTGTTAATATGCATAGCAAAATCCACAGTGTTGAATTAACACTTACAATATAGTGTTTATTCATGTCCAATTGGACACATTTGTATACTGAAAAAGTCAATTCTACACTCTAGGTGTTAAGTCAACACTGGGGATTTTGCTGGGTGTGTCTATATTCTGATGTATTATAAAGACTTCATTTTTATGCAAATGTATGCCAGTTTAGTTACAGTTGATAACTGTCGGTGTGCTCTTGAGAATTGTTTTTAGGATATTCATGAATTAACTGTTTAGAAAAGACAAAAATCAGATTAGAACAAAACAATATGGAAATAGTGACTTCTCTATGCGTAATAAGTCAAAGTTTGGTGTTCTGCAAGGTTCTGTTTTAGGCCCACATGATGTTGTTCAACTAAATAGACTTCATGTTAAAACTATAATGAATTCATAAATATCTCATGATTATAATTACACATTGCTTGTAAGCTCACAAGTTCCTGGTTACACAATTGAATTTCCTTTTTTTACTATAGAGTACACAGTTATAAAAGGGAAATTATTTACAATTGCATTATCCGGTATTCACCCATATAAGGATCGGTTTCCTTTTTAGTCTGGTTCCTCTTAAAGTTTTTCCTTACCACCATCAACTTTGACTTACTTGTCAGGGATACATTTATAAATGTAAAATTTATATCCATAATTTATATATTTCTTTAAAGCTACTTTATGACATGGTCCATTGTTAATGTGCTATACAGATATAACTGAATTGAATTGATGAATATGTATTATTTGCTGTATGATAAGAGTACATTTACAGTACATTACATTTATTCATTTAGCAGACGCTTTTATCCAAAGTGACTTACAAATGGGGAAATACAAGCAAAGCGATACATCAAGCAGAGAACAATACAAGTAGTGCTACCATACAAGATCTTTTAATTGAGTTCCAGTAGAAGCAAAATGCACAGATTAGAGGTATACGTGCCAGAGTAGATGTTTTATTAATTTTTTTATTGGTTGGGTCTGTTTTTTGAAGTTGGTGAAAGATTCTGTGGTCTGGATTGAGCTTGGAAGTTCATACCACCACTGAGTTACAGTTAGTTTGAATGTTCTTGAAAGGCACCTTGAGCCACGCTGAGAAGGCACTACAAAGCGTCGGTTGTTTGTTTTAATGCAGATTGCGTGAGGGAACGTAAGCCTTCAGGAGTGAGTTGATTTAGGAGGGTGCAGTTCCAGACAAGGTCTTGTAGGTGAGCTTAAAGGCCTTGAATTTGATGTGGGCGACTACAGGAAGCCAGTGGAGTGAGATGAAGAGGGGTGTGGCATGGGTTCTCTTGGGTTGGTTGAAGACGAGGCGTGCTGCTGTATTCTGAATCATACACAGTGGTACAACACAGTATGATGGTTTCTGGTATATTTTTAAAGTGGATGAGATTAAATGACATTCAACATAGCAGTCACAATGCAAGTATTTCATTATTTAGTATGGAAAAATTATATATTTATATATTTAGATTAGATTGAACATTATTGTAATTGATCAGAGTACAAGTACAAAGCCAGTGAAATGCAGTTAGCATCTAACCAGAAGTGCAAAACACCAATTCACATTATGTGTAAATGGTCAGATTTTTCATAAGTCTTATCCCTTCCAATGAAGCATTTGTTCAGATGACACACTGGTGGTTTTGATCTGAAATTTTATCATCAGGTTTTACGCAAACTTGTGGAGTCCATGCCAGCTTGAGTGCACGCTGTCATTAAAGCAAAAAAGGGGATGTACCAAAACTCTGACATTCATGTAAATATTTCTAAGATTCTCCTTTTCACTCACGTTATTGCTGATAATATCATTTGTAATTAAATTAATAATTTTGTGTTAAAATGAAAAAGAATGCCAAACGGAAGCATTTTCATTTTCATGCCATTCAACTTAAAGGCAAAATGAAAATATATTTTATAGCCTTTTACACCTCTGTTAGTTTTACTGCCAATACCTGATGATTTATAGGAGTTACTGAATAATGTGCTTTATAGTAATTAACCTAATAATAAGCTGGACTATATAGTGTTAATAAACACACATGGTTTATTAAATGCTACATGTTGAACCAATTGATTGCTAGAATTCAGTGAAAGAAATAGAAAGAAACCCATATGTACAGTGTATACATATACTAAGTCAGATTCATCTAGACAAGCCACAAGCAGCTGACTTCCTTGATCTCCTTCCCACATTTGACCTCAAGCAGTTCACCACACCTGCAACACACAAAGCTGGCAAACAACTTGACCTCATCCTCACACGTAATTGCACCACACACAATCTTCTCATTACTCCTCTTCACACCTCTGACCATTTCTTTATCCAGTTCTCTATTACTATCCCCTCACCCCCTTCACTGGCTTCTCCCTC